>QFDD01005057.1:0-13984 GCA_006871305.1 Vachellia collinsii | reverse complement strand
GTCAATATATTTTAAAAAATCTAATAGATATCATACGTTAAAAATGTTGCTTAGCAACTAGCAAAAAGATAGAGAACTATCTTTGGAGATTGCCAACTTGTTATGTTATCCACATGCTACTCCAACTTGGCTTCGAGTTTGCAGTCAAGTTGAATTTCATTGTCTGAGTTAGGAAGGAGTAGCTCAAACTTGAAGCCAAGTGGGAGTGGGATGTGGATATAAAAAAAAAAAAAGGGTGGGAACTCAAAACGACAGCCTGAAAGCGATGCGTACGTGTTGATTTCCCACCAAAACGAGAGCATCTTCGAGTTCCAAAGTGTCGTCTATCCTCATAAATGGATTATGGTTGAGGCCACATTAGCATGATCGTACTTTTCCAAAACCTTACGTCGGCCTGCCTACAAACAAATGCACTTCCCTAATTCCCCCTTTCTGTTTTTTTTTCTCCCGATTTGTCAGCTGATTTAATTTCATCATCATCATCATCCACAATTTGTTATTTTCTGTATTTGACTTTGGCAAATTGCAATTAATGCCAACCTTCCCTTGCAAAGATAAATAGGGCAACTAATTGTTGCGGGAAAAGGGGGAGAATTATTCTGAGATATATATATATATATATATATAACCACACACAAAAATCTCACAAGAAATCAATGTATACTCCTCTGACATTATTTATAGGACAAGGAGAATATTATATTTGATCTTATTTACTTCATCAAATTTTTATGCTAATGCACAATTTTACTCTTTATTTCTTATACGTTGATTTTGTTATATGTTGTGGTGGATATTAATTATAAATAAAATTAGAAAGTTGTTGAATTTAAAAGTAGAGTTAATGATGTTTAAAATTTTTCTTAGATTATATAAAACATGTTAAAAGTAATTTGTAAATAGAAATAATGGAATAATGACATGTTTTCACATAAGAAACTAAACAAGTAAATATTTACTGCTTATTGGGATTTTTTAATGAATCACATAATCATTCTCCAAAGAAGAAAAAAACTCCTTCCACTATTATATATATATATGTAGAGTCATGTTGAATCCTCTTTCTTATATTTAAAAAATATTTAAACCTAGTTTAATGTTAAAAGGTGTCATATTTTTTAAATCATCCTTAATTAACATAGCATTATATATAATTTAAGCGTAAAAAAGATAAATATTTTCAAAAGAAATGATAAATGTTCTACTTAATCTTCTGAATACAAAATAATCACAAGCTTCGTGAATTTTTGGTTTGCCATTGAGGGTTATTATATTATAATGAAGCACAATTATAATTGTGTACATCCGCCACGTGAGGAAGCATTGAGTGGCGAGCCCCGTGCATCGTTGGCGAGTGATTCCTTTCATATACTACTACTATATATCTTTCCATTGAACCTGGCAAACTCTCTCTCTCTCTCTCTCTCTCTCTCTCTGCCCAAACAGAAACACACGTGAACATATATACATAAAGCAAATAGAATAAGCTTGTCTTGGCACAGACACCCATTATATTCCCCACCTTATCACTGAACAGTAAGGAAAGAGAGGGAGCTGAGGTTTCTGATCGATTTCTGAGCGAGGCTGCTTCGTCGTTTATCTCTCTCTCTCTCAGTCTCAGATCACTCTGTATCGACAAGCCTCACTGATTAACGTTGTCTTCATGGTATGTATATACGTCTCTGTTGGTTTTGGATGGATCTTTAATTTCTCTGCTTATTCAGGATCCTCACCGCCCAGTTTTCTCTTTTCTGGTGTTGCAGGCCGACGTCGACGACACAGCAATCCAATACCAAGAGGTAGCATCCAGTACCCCCACTCACCCAGCAGATCAATTAATTCCCAGATTTAGTTTTTATATATATATATATATATATATTAACAGAAGGCACAAATCTTATTTTATATATTGGGTGGTGGCAGGAGTATGTAGAGAACTCTCGAGGAATGAAGCTGATGACTTGTCGATGGGTTAGTGGGCAGGGAAACCCGAAAGCTTTGATATTCCTGTGCCATGGTTACGCCATGGAATGCACCGTTACGATGAACAGTAAGTCATATTAATGAAGGATCAGCATCTTAATCTGAAATAATAAGTGATCATATATATGTATGTACAGGTGCAGGGAGGAGGCTGGCGAAGGCAGGATTTGAAGTGTACGGAATAGATTATGAAGGGCATGGGAAATCAGAAGGGCTGGCTGGTTTTGTGAGCAATTTCGATGATCTTATCGACGATTGCTCTAACTACTTCTCCTCCATTTGCGGTCAGTTCCAGATCTCTTCCTAATTATCATCACTCCCTTAATCATCCTCATCGTGAACCCCAGCTCGCCTTTTGGAATAATTCCAGGCTTTGACTCTCTCTTTTGTCCCACTATTATTCGGCCATCGCACCCTAAATTTGAACGCAATTCCACATCGATCAACTCCACTTTTTCTTTTCTTTTTTCCATTCCACGTTCACAACTTATGACCACCAAATTAAAAAGCTTTCCCATCACTTCCACTTTGACTTTTCAACTCTTTTCATTTTTAATATATATATATAATTTTTAAAAAAATATAAAGAACGAATTTGTGGCTATATTTTTAGCTTTTATTTTTGGACAAAAGTTTTGGCATAGCGTATATTTTGATCTTAGTTGAAGGGATTTTAACTGTTTAAACACGACATTCCAAATAGCTTGGGAAGACTATTTTCACTTGGGCACAAGGATAAGTAAATCCAGCCCTGTCAGATAGGTGAATGGACTGGTTTTTCATAACTTCAATGTTCGAATTCCTGCTGGTAGAGGTGCTGCCCACATGTAGTATTCAACAGCGTCTTAAATAAGATTGTTTACACTAGAAGAATATTTGTACTTTAGAAAAAAAAAACCTTATAGATATAGTCTTTGTTAAACAAATATTTTTATGCTGATGACAAAATAAAAAGTCTTGCTTGCCTATTTAAAAATATTGTACAGCACAGAATCACCTTAAACAAGTTAAATTAAACAAGCACGTACGTTAAAATAGTGAATTATGAGAGTGACATTGGTTATGTTGAAAATATGAACAGAGAGGGAAGAGAACAAGAAGAAGATGAGGTACCTGGTGGGGGAATCCATGGGAGGAGCCGTGGCTCTCTTGTTGCACAGAAAAAAGCCACAGTTCTGGGATGGTGCCATTTTGGTTGCCCCAATGTGCAAGGTACGTAATTCGCATTCTTTTGTTTTTATCTGCATTATTCATTCAAAATCACATAAATATAAATACTATTCTTCTGAATTCTGACACTGTTTTTGCCCCTTCTTTCCCTTTTTTATACAAGAAAATAGTTATTATAAGAAACCTTTTATATATGGGTTGGTCCCTAAAACTGTGACTGGCCCTGGTTTATTGGCAAACATCAAGCACGTGAAACTACCATTCCTTTTTTTAAAAAAAAAATGAATTTCTCAGATTTTATACTTCTCCCGGACCTTATTAATGTATGAACGAATTAGAAAGTTGATATTTTCCTTAAATGTAAAATTTATTTCTAATTTTTGTCAAGTCACCTCTATTGGTGCTATCCCTCAATGGTAATGAAGGGTATTTAAAAAGATGATTGAAGTCTTTTAAAAAAAACCATATTATACTAACTAACTTGACTACAACATTCTTAATCTAATCCAATTAGATGATTAGATCCAACATTTAGGACCAGAAGAATCTACAGTCATCACTAGAGATGAACAAAGACCAAGACTTAGTCTACAGTGCAATTAATTGGACAATACTTGTCATTAGGATGTAGGATAGGACAGAGGGTTGCAATATAATTGCATGCGCACATCTCTCTGTGATTTAGATGGTCTAGATAGAGATATTTCTTTTTAATTGGACAATACTCGTCATGAGCCACCTAAATAAAAATATTGGGTAGTGGTCAGTGATGTAGCCTGTTGGAATTGATTATTAATTAATTAATTTCCTATTAACTACTTTGCTTGGATTTTAGTCAAAATGAAAATAATGCAACGAAGTGGAATGCACGATGTTGATTTCTCGATGGATAACGACCACTGATCCATATTTCACGATGATGTGGTTTCCTAAATCGTGTGCATCCATCGATCAAAGTTCCAAATTATAGACTTTTGATTCAGAACTATTCTTGTGATTCCTCCATGAAATATGGACCCAACACATTGACTTAAAATGCCTGCATTATTAACTGAACTTTAATTAGGTAGAGTGTTTCCCAAGGATATATATATAATATCATGATACTCCTTCCTGCTTATTTGCTTCCTCCTACAATTCCTATCACATTTTTTAAAAATTGTCTATACAATTTTATTTTTTTCCCCCAATATGTAATTCATTATTTTAAACATGGGCAAATTTTTTTTTTATCATTTTAAAACAGGTGGCTAAATGCCTTATTAAATACAAGATAATTGTTTTAGGCACGATTCATTCTTATCTATAAGAAATACTAATAGACTATCTAACATTTTTAATTAGTATCATTTTTCATTAAACTAGACGCTCATTCTCTCTCACCCACTGTAAATAATGGTAACCAACTTCTTTTATTTCTATCTTAGCATAAACAAGAGCAGAGAGAGTACATATATATTATTAGTAAGTGAATGCAAATATGCTTGTGGAAAGTCACACGTTTGTTGCAAATAATATAATTTGGTGTTATTAATTATGAATGTTATATATATATATATATGATGATAAATATTAATTGGGTGAATGAATGGTGCAGATAGCTGATGAAATGAAACCGAGCCCCATAGTGGTAAACATGTTGACGGCACTAAGCAAGATCATTCCCACCTGGAAATTAATACCAACCAAAGATATCATTAACACAGCCTTCAAGGAGCCCCATGTTCGGCAACAGGTATGCATTAAAAAACTCAGTGAAAACACAGATCATATATATATATATATATATATATCCATGGCACCATCTTTCATCCTTAATATAAGTATTGTTTGAATTTTTTTAGGAGATTAAAAAAGTTAAATAAGTTATTTTAGACTGCATATATTTTAAAATATTTATGTATATCATATATTATATTATATATCAATTTATAATTTAGACAAATTAATTTGCTAAAATAAATAAATATCAATTTATTTAATTTTTTTTTAACTAAAAAAAGTCAATTATGACTTTATTAAGGACCGAATATCGTGATATGCGACGGATAATGAAAAGCAAGTACTTATCTTCTCAAGTAGTAAATGGTTTGCACACATCCTGGTGTGTGGTTAAGGGTGTGTTTGGTTGGAGGAGAGGGAAAGGAAGGGATGGGAAAATGATCCCCTCCCCTCATTTGGTTCAAAATTTTGGAGGGGAGGAAAGCTTAAATTTAGCCTCCCCTCCTCTTCTAAACCCCATTTTGGCTCCCCTCCAAATTGGGGTTTTTTGGAGGGGAACTAAATTTTTTGACAAGTTTACCCTTTCAATTTTTCTCTTATTCCATTAATGTCCTTGAAGAAAAATATTATTATAATTTAAAATATACTTTAATAAAATAAACATAAAAAATATTACAATAAAAATATATTATTATAAATTAATTAAAAATATTAATTATATAATTTTAAGTAAAAATTAATTATAAAAACAAAATATAAATTATAAAATATATTTTTATAAAACTAATTTATAAAAAATACGTTATTATAAATAAAAAATATTATTATTTTTTTCAAAATATAATATCACAGGGTAAATAAAAATATTAATGAATTAATTAATGTTAATGTATAAATTAATTTATATAATATATAAATAATATGTAAAGGTAAAATAGTAAATTACTACTATTTTTTTTCTCCCCACCCCTCTTAAACCAAACAGGGGATCATTAAAAATACCCTTTCTCACTTCCCTTTCAACCAAATTAAACAAGATGATTCCCTTCCCTGCAGTTCCTTACCCTTTCCTCCATTCCCTCTCCTACCATCCCTTCCCTTCAAACCAAACACACCCTAAAGTTATAAGGTTGTTCAAAAGAATACTGCTCCCATTTTAAATATATGGCACATTTACAGTCACATAATGGGTTATTAATTAATGATTTTTTTTTTTGCGAATATTACCCCTATTACAATTTATTAGGAAAAGACTTATTAAAGTTTACTGTGGTGTTTCTCTAAATGAAAAATATTTAATTTTTATATAAAATTAATGAGTCAATCATCTCTTCTTGATTTTAGTAAGGTAGTTACAGGTAACTTATAAAATAGATTGCAGGGAGTATTTTATAAATTTCACATAATTTTCAAATTACTCCTAAGTTTTTAATTTCCCGAAATCTTTAGGGCACGAGTCAAATTTGGATAATTTATGTGTAATTAATTTTTTTCTACCTGAAACCTATTTTTATTATAGTTTTTCCTGTAGTTGATATATATATATATGTTATCATCTAATGATAGAATATAAGTAAAAAAAAATGCATTAATTGACCACGAAGTTTATTTGACAGTATTTGAAAAGTTTTTAAACTCTCTTTTGTCAAGAGATGGATAAACAAAATAAAATATGCATGATCATACCAAAACACGTACCAAGGAATACTACTTGTTAACAAGTTATATATGATGAGATTGCAGATTAGAAATAACCCATTGTGCTACAAAGGACGGCCCAGATTGAAAACAGGATACGAGCTGTACAGAGTCAGTATGCAAATAGAGCAAACATTGCATGAGGTAAATATAGTACAGATAATAGTATACACCAGTCCTTCGTATTCTTACCAATATATACAGACACTACACAGATATAAAAGGTGTTGTTTGGATGATATATATTTAGGTTTCATTACCGTTCTTGGTTCTGCATGGCGAAGATGACAAAGTTACAGACAAATCAGTGAGCATTCAGCTGCAGAAGGTGGCTTCAAGCAAAGACAAGACAATAAAGCTGTACCCAGGAATGTGGCATGCTCTTCTCATCGGAGAGCCGCCGGAGAACTTGAACATTGTTTACAGAGACATCGTCGATTGGCTTGACGCTAAATGCAAGTATGGAAATAGCAGATTGGAAAGGGAGCTTAAGAACCAAAACGAAGGCACTGCTTAGACAGTATTTATTTGAATTAATTAATGTTGTTACTGATGATTTGATTTACATGTACTCACCAGATTATATACGAACTAGTTGGTGGTTGTCTTTTATACTTAGTTTTCAAAGGCATTAATCAACGTTTGCTTTTAATTTCCAAAGCTCTAAACAGATTAGGGAACAAACAAGTGATGGCTTCCCCTCACATGCGTGTTCTAATTTTTTTCCCACCGAATTGAGTCTTTTAATTTTGATCTTTTAACACTGTTAATCTCTACAACATTGTTTTATTAACATTTTTAACCGTTGTACAAATGATAATTGCGCTAATAAAGTAAAATTAAAGGATTTAGTAAGAAGAAAATAATGCACAAAGACCAAATTCAATTTTTTTTTCCAAACAAATTGAATAAAACTATAGGTACCTTGAGAATGATTTTCCCATGGATTCATCTTATATACTATAAAATCACTTAAAATAAATACAACCAAATAAACAAGTTCCATCTGGTCGATTTGTTACTGGAACAAATTTTTATTACTAAAGGACACGTATCTTTTAATTGAATTCAGTCATATTAAATGCATTGTCTAGCACTAAACGTGTGTACATGGAAAAAGGAAAGAAAAGGAGCCAGACTAAATTGGTCTAAGATATCCAATTAATGGGCTACAATTGATCATTCAGATTTGGTGGTTGGTGTGCAAATTATTTTAGGATATCCAATGGGCTACACCTTTTTAAGAAAAGTATTTTTAATGGGCTGAGAAATGCGGCCCTGAAAAAGTGGGCTTAACAAAGTTACTTTTTTTTGGGCCAATACAAAGTTACTCATGTAATGTACGGAGGGACAAAATTAAAATGGGTTAAGTGGTTTGAATTTAATGGAAAATGTTAGGTTTTCATAATGTGATTGTTGAGATAATGTTTTGATGATGACAAATATGTTTTTGAAATTATGTTTAAATTGTTTGTTTTCAGAAAAGTTTAAGAAAACTTCGAATTTTAATGAAATCTTTAAGAAAACTCGTGTTATAAACTTTAGAACTCGAGTTACATTGTTTAAAAATGCTTTCAAAATCTCAAACTTTTAAGAAAACTCAAGTTTTGATTCAAGTTCTATCAAAACTCAAGTTCTGGGAGTCAAAACTTGAGTTTTGGGTGTTGGAAAAAGCTTTAGAAATCCAAAACTCTTTGTAGAACTCAAATTTGAATAAAAGTTTTCTTATAACTCGAGTTTTTTATTTTAGAACTTGAGTTTCGAATGTTGGAAGTGCTTTAGAAAATCAGAACTCTCAGAGAAAACTCAAGTTATGTTGGAAGTTTTGAAAAAACTCGAGTTTCACTTTATAGAAATCGAGTTTCGGGCTCTGAAGTATTTTTGAAACTCAAAACTTCCTTCCAAAACTTGAAGTTTCAATAAAAGTTTTGATGGAACTCGAGTTATAAGTATCAAAACTCGAGTTTCAAAGAGAGAGAAACCAAACTTCCTTCTCAACTTGAAGTTTAAGCAAAAGTTATGGTATAACTCGAGTTTTGGGAAAACAGAACTCGAGTTTCGAGCTCTGGAAAATTTCTGAACTTCAAAACTTCGTTCCAAAACTTGAAGTTTCATTAAGAGTTTTCCTATAACTCGAGTTTAGTAAGTTGGAACTCGAATTTCGAGAAGCAAACCTGTTTTAAATCTAAAACTTCTAATGAAACTTGAATTACACATAAATTTTTTATTTGAAATACCTATAAACTTGAAGTTTTATGAGACAAAACTCGAGTCTTGAAGAGTAGACTTGTTGTAACTCCAAACTCTCAAGGAAACTCGAGTTACAATGAAAGTTGTGATTTGAAAATTGCCAAAACTTGAAGTTTTGGTTAACAGAACTTGAATCTCGAAGAGGATAAAAAGTTTTAACTTACAGAAACCTCTGAAAACCCGAATTTTGGATTCTATAACTCAAGTTTTATCAAAACTCTTATTAAAACTCGAGTTACAACAAAAGTTGTGTGATTTCTTCTTTAAAAATTCTTCAATAACTCGAGTTCTGAAGAAGCAAAACTTGAGTTTGCCTTTCTGACATTAGAGCAGCGTGTCAGAAACTTTATTCTGATCTCAAAATCTTTCGTTATTCATGCAACATTTATTTGAATCTCACCTACCATCATAAATGCTTAATTGCCTTAATTATTGATAGGGAATGAAGTTCTCATTGTCTAAACAAAAAGAGATTCAATGGACAAAATCTCATAAAAACATCCGTCTACTGTCAGAAACACTCAGACGCATTGAATGCGGGAAGGTGAACGAAGACGATGGGTCTAACGGAAACTTAAAAGTCTCTAACAGACATTTAATACTTCTCACCTATAAAAGGCGAAGCATTCAAGTCACCGAAAACAGAGAACGCATATACGAGAAAGCAAATTCATTACGTTTCAGCTACCTCCTCTGTTTTCATACTCTCATTTAAGAGTTTCAGTGATTATCATTAAATTCTCAGAAAGGAGAATATACTGGTTCATTTATTGTTCATCTATTGATTTTGTGAGAGTTACTCAAGGTTGGAGAATCTTGAGTGAGTTAAGATACGAACAAAAGTGTCTGTGGGATAAATTGAGTTAGGAAGGGGGAGAGTCCTTCTTCTGATTGCTTGTAATCTTTTGAAATTAGTGGATTTGAAAAGCTCAGAAGGTTCTGAGGACTGGATGTAGGTCAGGAGGACCGAACCAGGATAAATCTCTATGTCAACTTTCTTTCATACTCTGTTTTACGTTTTCAACATTGCGAAAGATTTTAAATAGATTAATTCACCCCCCTCTTGGTCAAATCCTATCCTAACAGTGATAACCAATATTTGAATTTTAGCTAAAAAAATATCTATATTTAATATTTGAAAGTGCTTCAATATGGCTGTCTCTAACAAAAGATACCTTTACGTTGGCACAAAAACATAAAATGGATTCTCTGATAAGAGCGGTGACTATATATAATATTCGATAATGTTGCAAACAAGATCTGTTATAATATATGATTTGGTCCCCAAAATTTAATAAGGTAGTATATGCAAAATAAAATAAGAATACCTGTATGAATAAAATAGGTTTTTCCTATTTTTCGATAAAATAATTAAGAATTTTAATGTGTTTTTTTTATTATCTTTTCAAAACATGAGGGTTTGAATTTAACTAAACAGTGATGAATTTAAGAAAAGAGTATACCCTTTTTTATGTAATTGTTATTATTATGTCATATCTGTGAATTATTAGACCTAATTATTCTCTCTATACAATTTTTATTATTCATTTTGAAATCTTCAACCTTATTTAAAATAAATTATGTCCCTTCCATTCACAGATAACAAAATATTTTAGCCCATAAATAAATTTAAGACTGATAATAATAAAATATTATTAATGAAAAACTATACATGCACTATTATATACATATATATAATAAAATATAAGATATTAAGATATTTGTTAATTATTAATATTAATCAATAGTGTGATTTTTAATTTCCAATTGGTAGTTTTCTTACATTTGAACGGGGATTGAAATTGAAATTGAAATTACTCGGAAGACAAAACTATCCCCAATGAAAATTTTGAATCACGCTGTTGTCCATAAACCCATAAGGGCGTAGCTACAGAACCCCCACTGACCCGTCGCATATCTTCGTTTGCCCTACTCCTTGCTGCCAAACGCGGCTGCCGCACGCCGACGTCCGTCGTCTTCTGCCTCTCTTCCGCCTTCGGTACGACATTTTCTTCTTTAAATTTTTCTGAATTCACAAATTTGTCATCTTTGGGCTTATAATTCACTTATTTGTCGGGCAAAGTGTACTTTAGTCATGGACGGTGGATTATGAACTGGTATGTCTTACCTAAATGACGGGTTGGTGTTTGATATAGCTGAATAGCGATGAGGGCTTCATAGTGAGTGGGCCGAGTTGTCAGATTTCCGGGTCATTCCGGGGATGGGAACCACTCCAGATCTGTATGAATATGGTTTAAGGAAGAATACTAACAACGCTTTTTCCTTTTCCTTGTTAAAATTGAGATTGGGTTTTTAAAAATTGGTCATCATAGATTAACCAATGTTCCAACTTGAAATTTTTTTGGTGAATTTCACACAACAACATGCTTACCATTTGTTGATAGTCCCAAACTCCCAATTCTATCGGTTTTGGTCCTTCGGTAATTAATATCATTTGATGAAATGTTCTTTATGGTGGTCTTACAGAGAAAAGTGAGGCAACTCCCACATCCTCTGGTATCTGTTGTGCCGAAGTTAAGCTCTTTTTCATCCTTCCTTGCCCTCCATGAAGCTCGTCAGGTCTCTTTTTTCTGTCTCTCTTCATCTTCTGCATTATTGATTTTTTTTTTTTGGCGTAAAACTGACTATGAACATTTTGAGCAGGTTTTTAATGAAGTTAAACAATGAAACTGTATCGATCGAGCTGAAGAATGGTACCGTTGTTCATGGCACCATTACAGGTTTCTTCTCATCCTTTTTGCTTATTCTTGTTCTTAATTTTCAATTATTGGAATGTTAGTTTTTTGGACCATTGTACATTGAAATGCACTCTTTAGTACACAGCAAAATAACAAGCTTTGAAGTGTTCTTACTTCTTTTATAATTTAAAGTGTCGTGTCATGTCCATTACTAGTACCTCGCATGTATTGCACACAAATACTACTCCTTTTTAAGTGTTCTTATAAGTGTTATATATATATATATATCAAGTGTTCTTATAAGTGTTATATATATATATATATATATCAAGTGTTCTTATAAGTTAATTGAATGCCTTTGTAGTCTTGATGACCATGTTTCCGCAGTTCTGTGTTTGAAATATTCCAGTTGCGCAGATATGGATTTGATCTGCGAAGACGATTTATAGTTTGTGGTACTAGTTCCTATTTATGTTAAATTTCTATTTTTATGCCCTGAGTGCTCCGCTCTCCCAGATTCACTAACACCTCCAGTATCTTTCTGGGAGCTTCATTATCAAGTTGTGCACCACATGGTTAGCAAACTAATAAATAGATCCAAAGTCCTTCATAAGATCCATTATCAGATCCTTGCGTGCATCAAGGGGACATTGAACAAATGTTGTTTTTAGTCGGTCAACATCACACATGAGAACTCTTTAGGTCTTGTTAATATTGGTTGGTGAAAAGCCATAATCTTTAATCATGTTCCATATTTCTTCACTTGACAATTGTGGGAGCTTTCTCTTACCACTTGTATTTGTTCTCTTGCCACTTGAGTTCGTTGTCTAATTGCTTGAGTTCCTTCTCTAATGGCTCATGCAACTTCAGCCATGAGCCCTTTAATTTCAATTAAGCCACAATCTTTTTCTTTGTTGGAACTCACTTTTTTGTTTCGTTTTAGAGGAACCACTTGTAGCTCTAAGTGGGTTATTTTGATGAATATTATTAGTAGCTTCAACATGCTCCAGAGTTACATCATATTGGATGACAAGACATAATGTGACACTTTAAATTAAATATGTTTACTCTAGACTTTGTCGTATCATTTTGTTTATGTCAGGCTTCTGTCCTATGAGTGTGTTAGTCTATTCTTAAAAGTTAAATTGATTATAGATTTCTTGTGCCGTAGGTGTGGATATCAGCATGAATACGCATTTGAAAACGGTTAAGCTTACTCTGAAGGGAAAAAATCCGGTGACTCTGGATCATCTCAGTGTGAGGGGTAACAACATCCGTTATTATATCCTTCCAGACAGCTTAAATCTTGAGACTTTGCTTGTTGAAGAAACACCTCGGGTGAAGCCCAAGAAGCCCACTGCAGGTGGTACCATGTTCAGTTTGATGACAGGACTGTTTATACAAAACACTTTTGCCTCAGGTTCCTTGTTATTTAATCATTTTCTGACTTCGTGAATTTCAATTGCATTTGCAGGCAAGCCATTGGGCCGAGGCAGAGGCCGGGGCCGTGGACGTGGAAGAGGTCGTGGCCGTTAAGTATGAACATTTCATGTGTTTTGTGTCATGTAGTTGTTAACCAATATTGTAGGGAGAAGTTATGGGCAGATAAGGAACACCGGAGGACAGTTACCGTCAATTACTCAGGATGAATTTGTTTAGCTATTTTGTAGTAAGTGCTACTGCTTGTATGTGTAATATCACCTTCAACCTGATACCACTGAATTATCTACTGGCTTATAATTAATGGGTAAATGGTGGCATCCATTTTAATTAGTATTGACGAATCTCTCATATTTTCTAGATGACACAGAATTATGTTCCTCTCAATAGTATGCTTAATGAGAGTCTCATTTGAATGACCAAGTGCCTATAGATATCCACCTATCTCTTTGCTCCATATATGAATCACGTCTTACGAAATCTGTGTGGACTAATTCCACTTTGTTATAATCATATGATGCACGGAGTCTATTGGAATATGATGTAACATGGTTAGTATCTTGAACTAAATGCTCATGCGGTCAGAGGTGTCATTTAACTTTTCTCCAATCTCATAATCTCAATTCTCTTTCCAAGTAATCATAGGGTACATGTTTCCTTATAGTAAGACAATTGAGTTGGACTGGGCCTTGCATGGAGTTTTAAGTTATAATGTGGATGACTTAATATGGATGTATGCTTGCATGCACGCCTACACAATAAATAATATCATTGGTTAATATAAAAGTTAGATAATTAATTTATAAATATTAAAAAAATTAGTTAGGTTAGCTATTTGTAATATGTGTATTGATTTTTTTGAAATATCTTCTTTAATAATGTGCATTACCACTCATTAGTGGTTCCTTACTATGTGTAATTAATAATGATATTTTGAGAAAAAAGTTATGAATTTAGGAGACATGAGATTGATGTCTCATATTTAGGATTAATATAAATTATTTGTCTAATTTTATATTTAG
>QFDD01005056.1:0-13509 GCA_006871305.1 Vachellia collinsii | reverse complement strand
TTGAGTTATTATTTTCCTTTAGGTAAAACTAAAGTTATTAATATTAAATAATTAAAAGTTATAAATTTGAAGTAGGACTATTTCTATCCTATTCTCAAACGATAATTTTTGGTACCTATCACCATCGTTATAAAAAAAAACGAAAACTTGATGTATCAATATTTTTAAATGTGTTTTCAACATTCTATAATTGAATATCACCATTTGTTGTCAATGAAAGTAGTAGGACTAAGCTTATACTTTATACGATTAAAATGATAGTTTTTCTACTTAATTTCTTTTCTGATTTCTGTCAACCCTTTGATTCACTCAATATCTGAATTTTTTGTGAGTCGTATTACCAAATGTCTAAACACCAAATTAATTTAAAGCTTTGTAGTCAAAATATGTCTCTTTCCTTAAGTCCTTTTTAGGAAGGTGTGATTTGAACGCTCCTTCCCCCCATTTGCCATTTAAGGAGCCAATCACTACCACATCAAATAGAATAACCGCGTGTCATGTCATCACTGGTTAATAATAGGATGCAATTATTATGATATGTGATTTTTTCCCCCAAAAAAGGAGAGATAGGAAGCAAAATACCATAATTTCCACATGGTTTGTTGGGCTTTTTCCATCGTGTTGTCTTCATAAATGTTACAGATATGTGATTGAGACCTCCGAGTCAGGGGTAAGTAAATTCAGATCGAAACGCAACCAAACTTAATTCAATTTTTTGGTAATTTAGTTTTTTTTCTGTTGATTGATTCGGTTTTTTCAATGTTTGGTTTTCGGTTCAATAGTTTAAAAAAATGTTGGTCTTAACTGAATAACTGACAAAGAAATCATAAAAATAAAAAGAAGAAGAATTTATTCACTTTCACTGTTTGTCATCTATGTATCATTGTACAATAACTTATTTTTGCTTTTGACTAATTTATTCTTGTTTTATTTATAGTTTGGAGTCGAGACAAGGAACAAGGCATATTAAGTTTTGGGATTTTTTTGTTATGTTTTATTTGGATCATCTATTATCAATTTAAAATTATTTAGCTTATATTTTATATGGTTATGCCAAGCTTGAGTGATAAGAGTTTAAATATTTTGATTAAATTATGATGTTACTACTACATGCCTATAACATTGTTTAATATTCTTTGTGCACTTTATTCTTTTTATACAAATGTGAATACTTTACTACTTTGTATTAAGTGTTTTTTTTTGTTTCAATTTTCTTTGGGCTTTGCTTTTTTTATTACATTAATTGTCTACCAAAAAACCCAAAACATGCCTAATAACCGAAATAAACCCGAAAAACTGACCTAAGTAATTTGATTATTTGGATTCGGTTAATTATTTTGATTGGTTTCTGTTGCTAGAATTTTGGTTTTTCAATTTTTATATTTATGCCTACTCCCAGTTTAGTTTATCGCGTACGGTTACTTTATATCTGACGTAAATAAATGGCTTTTTTCCTGACACGTTAAACAGTAAAATTATTTACTCAGATGTTAAAAAAGAAGTAACTAAAAAAAATCTAAATATAATATTAATATTCTAACGTTGTTGCTTAGGTTGATTAAATAACTTGTTTGGATTAGCTTTTAGAAATTGATTGTACGCAATCGAAGGTAAGTATGTGAGAGGAGTTTTGTCTCGGTTTACATAAAAGTGATTCTAGAGGTGATTTTAACAGTTTCACAAACAAACCCACCATCGTTTTACTATTTGTCATTTGCTCATCGTTTTACTATATAGTTATTTCTCATCTGTTATATCCGGTGTATGTTCATTGCGAAATGATTATATATAATATTTTATATGCAATGTGAATGGTTAGTGGTCCCAAATGAGTATAACCCCTTAGCTTTTTTCTTTCTTTCTTTTCTAAACATAAAATATCATTTTATTAAAGGCAATAACATTTAAGGTACTATTCAAAATATTCCAAAACTTTTTCTACTAGGACTAATATTTTTTTGACATGGGTTAATTTTATTTAAAGCACTGTTAGGTATTAAGTGTGAAGATCTCTCTTAATAGAAACTCAGTAACAAACAAATGAAAAAAAGGTAGTGAAAATCATTTTAATATGATAAAATATTCAAACAATTGCTTTGCTTTGGGCCAGACTTTAGAAATAGCCCAAGGCTAGGGCATTCTATATCGTTTTTCTTTCAGGTTCTTATTCTTTTTCCTTTATTGAACCGATATATTCGATCAAGCTTGGATGTTTTATTTCCAACATATACTTATGACATGAGCTGATAACATATTACTAGTTAATCTACGCGTAGTGCCTGGAATTCTTAAACTTTAAAACACGAATACAAAATTATTTGTATTGCATATTTCAGTGCGTTAACTTACCCAAGGATTTTAGTTCAAAACAAAAGAAGAGTTCCTTAAGGATTAAGACAAAAAACAAAAAATTTACTCAAGAATTACACGTATGTATTATCATTTATGCAGTTTCTTTTTTGTTTTTTTTTTGCCAACAATCATTTATGCAGTATCTACAAAAATGTACATTTAAAGAATTAAATTAGACAGCATACCTTAGAAAGTATTTCTTTGATGAGAATTGAAGGGGGAAGGCGTACGCATCAGAAACGCATGTGCATATGAGTTTCTGTGAAGAAAAGACTCTGTGATATCCTTTAATCATAGCACTGCCCACACCCCACACCCTCTCTTTATCTCTGCATTTTGCAGCTTTTAACACATTCCCACCAAAAGTCACAAAGCCTTCCCCATCATTCTTCACCTTCACACCCCCTACCCTTTTTCTCATAACTTCATTTACATCAGACTCTATGGTAAAGTTTCATTTCATTAATTCAAATCAAATGGAAAAAGCTTATACAAGTAACAAAGTTTTCTCAACCTGTCTAGGTAATATTAGCTCCGATCATTAATTTAAGTCCCAATTTACCTTTTTTTAAGGATTAAGGAAGTTTAATAAACTACTTTATGAATTATATATGTTATGAATACTTATATGTATCATTAAATTATATATTTTACAAATTAGACAGATTATTTAAAAAAAAATATATCATTTTATTTAAATATCTTAATTTCTCAAAAAAAAAAGTCAACTATATATCATATTAAGGATCATATATGTTATATTTTTTTAATAACAAAAAGTTAGATGAATTAGATGGGGCGCTCATTGAAATCAAAACATGTTGTTAGGCTTAGAGTATTTGCAAATTAGGTGTCAGATAAAGTCCTCACAAGGATATTCACAGAGTTTGGACAAAAAATTATGCATAGGATATTTTCAGCAATTTTCTCATAGAATAGTTTTGAGCATGTCAAAAAAGAGACAAGAGACAAGCAGAAATACCTCGGTCGCAAGTAATGTCAAAACACTAATGGAAGTTTCAACTTTCAACATCATCAACAACACGAGAAAAGTTCCCAAGTGAGGTTAGTTCAACTGGGTCACCACATAGGACTCACTTTTATGATGGCAACCTCACCAAAACAAAATTAAAGAATGATCACACTTTTAATCACTCAGCTCTCCCTCACATCACAAACCAACTCCTTCCACATCACTACATTTCTTAATTCTTCTCTTCTCTCTGGGGAGAGCATCAACATTAACATCACAAGCCTAGAATTAATCAACCTTGTGATAGTCGAAGATATCAGGCTTTGGCATGTTAACTACCTTCTGAGATCGGCAGCTGAAGAAGGAGACATGTCAGCAGCAGCAGCAAGGCTCTCGGTGCAGCAAGAAGAATACATGGAAACTTGATCCATCCCATACTGTGATCCACTCACACTCTTGAAGCTTGGACTCCTCAGACTATGTCCATAACTACCATAACTCTATAACCGCCATGATGAGCATAGGCATTATCTCCTGGATGAGCTGGGAAAGAAAGCCTCTTCTTTGCTGATCCAACTCTGTCTCTCTCTGATATCGAAGGCCTCTGCCTCGGCGCGCTCAAGGACCGAATCCTAGCCTTGGCAGACTCGGTTGCCGCCATGTAATTAGGCAATGAACCACCACCACTGTTGCTGCTTCCACTTCTTCCAGATTGGTACAAGCTTCCTGTGTAATGATAGTTGGACCTTAAGCTTGGTGTTTGAGATGCACTGTGGAAGTTTCTATCTTCTCTTCCACAGCGAGGGCTCGCTGACCGGACCTGGACCGGGCGGGATTTTGCAGGAGATGGGGTTGGAGGCGAATGGTGAAGAGATGATGATGATGATGCGTTTTGGTGAAATGGAGAAGCTACTGAGTGCCTTTGAGGTTGGTGTTGGTGTGGGTTATATTGATAATTTGGGTGTGATTTTCTGTAGTTAGATCCTAAATATGTTGAGTAAGGACGAGATGTGTCCATTTCTACTGTCTTGATTGTGTCTCTTTGATGATCAACTGATGCTCTTCCACTTGTCTCCCATGGCTTCGCCGCCATCCACCGCTCTAGCCATGCCGGCCTCTCCTCCAGCTCCCCTTCGTTCCCAATTGATGGCCTTCTTCCGCTTCTCCACACCTACCACATTATTATGCAGTTTGATATCTATTAGCTCATGATTTTACCTCAAGACTATATACCTTTAATTCATCTTTTAAGTCAACGTTGGGTTGTATTGCACATGTAATCTTATCGTTGTGTGTTATTCTCTCCCCCAGTTTATGATTATAGGGAGCTCAAAAAGTTTATAAGGAATACTCCTATTCTATCTCTATCTCTTAACTATTATAGTGACTATTATAATACATCTATTTTTGAATATAGCATATACAGTGATTACACCATTTATACTGTCTCTTCTGTTGTTGCTGCACTACTAAAGATCCTTATTAATTCACTTGTTTTATATGAATTTTTTGACCTAAGCAAACCCCAAATGAACATTGATAACTCAGCGGAGCCAAACCAGAGTATGCGTATCCAGCCAAACATTATATAAGCGTCTGTTTGTATATTAATCTGCTTCACAGAAGGTGCGAAATGAAAAACAGGGGAGGCCTCGAAGACAGATTATGAAACAGAGTAAGGAGAAATGAATGAACCTGCTGAGAGAAAGCTCGAGACAAGGACTTGTCTCTCTTCAAAACTGCCTCCTTCCTCTGCCTCAACATAGCTTTAATTTCTTCAACTGTGTGTGGCCTTTCATCCCAATCTTCTGCAATACTGCTTCCTTCTCTTGACTGTCGCAAGAATTTCAAACGAACAAATCATCAAAAGTTCTGAGCTAATTAACCAACTGGTTGACGTTATTCCAAACCAAAAGAAGCTCTTAGCATTAACATCACTCACCATTGATCTTCTATCTGAGATATCCTGAAGAAAACGCGATTCCAAGAGGCTATTAGTGTCACTGATCGTGGATTTTCTACTGCTTCCATCATGTGACAGCCTCACGCGCTGGTCCACCACCCGAGCTTGGACTCTAACCAGAGCCTGCATGCACCGAAGTGTCATCTTCGCTTGCTTTCGAACATTGTGACCCCTAACTAATGCTTGCAATTTCACCAGCCCCTTCAAAGCTCGAAGAGCCCTCCTTGCCTTGATCAACAGAAACATTCTCACATTTGAGTTTTGATATAAACAAAATTGGGGGGCTATAAGATCTGTTGTTAAGGTGTTTTATTCTTCGCTTACTAAATATCCTCTGAAAGCAGTCTGGATCACAATAGCAGCATAGTTCTCCTTGGTATGATTAGGTGGTCTGGCGACTTCCACAGCCGCCTGAGCTGTCGCCATGGCGGCCTCGGAGGCGGCCACCGCCACAGCCAGCGCGTGCTTTTGATCTGTGGCTGCCTCGGCTACATCAGGCTTCAGCTCAGCCGGGCTTTGTTGGGAACTCGGTGATTCGTGGCTTATTACCGGTTTTCTGAATATCCATCTTCGTTTCTCTCTCTTCTGCGCAACACACATAGAGCCCCCACGGGAACAAAAAAGAAGAAGAAGTTGAGTTTGTTACTATTTTCGTACCCGTGAAGAAATGGGAAAAATGGGGATGTAGAGTTTAGTTGCTGTACCTTGTCTTCGTCGATTTGGTCTTTGGTTGGAGATCTGAAGGCTCTTTTGACGGCACTCAGCCATGAGCTACCTCCTTTCTTCTTCCCCATTACCGGTTCGTACTGTAAAACTGGGTTGCATTAAATGCAGAGATCAGAATCCAGAAAGAGAAGAATCAGTGGAGGAGAAAGGAGGAGCATATAAACAGGGGAGCTCAGATTCTTGTGGGTGAAAGGTGATAATTAAAAATCTATGGGTGGAGTGAGCTTTGTCCTTGTGTCTCTGCTGGAGACACCCTTGCTTTGTTATCGGAGAAATTAAAACTTAAAAGAAAGAAAGACAGTTTATAATAAAATGATTCAGTTGAACACGACGAGGAACGTGTATGGGTGTGTTAAGATTTAAGAATCTAAGATAGGGAATTAGGGATAGAGTACTTATGACCAATGTGAAGAAGGAAGCGGTTTGACCAACATTGATTTGATTTAATCTGATGGGCCACCAGGCTTGGTGGAATTTATTGGCAATGGATTCGAGTTCGACAGCAAGGCAGTGTCAGATGCATGTTAGTAGTAAATTATATTTAAATCCATCAAACTAAATGTGTATAGTATACTCCTTAATACTATTCACATGACAGAGTTAGAGTGTTTTACTTACTTCTTTTTATAAATTATTTTATTAAATTTTTGACATGTACAACTTCACTATTTATTTATTTATTATACGCTTGATTTTGGTTTGATGTAATATAGTAGTGGGTATTAAATGGAAATAAAATTAAAAAATTGTTCAAAAGTTAATAAAATTTAAGATTTTTTTAATTTATATAAAACATATTAAAACTTAAAAATAACGTATAAATATATTAGATAAATACACTTATATTCCATCTGGTTTTTATTATTACAAGGCACCTCAAACCATTTCATCAAAATCAAGGCACCTTTAATCAATGAATTATATTTGAACTATGTTTAGTTCAATTGGGGTAGTTATCACAAAGTTTTTTTTTTTTTTTTTTTGCATTCAAACAAACTCAAATTTAAAACTTTATGTGTAAACCGTCAAAACCTCTCTAATTGAGACTGAGCATGTTGGTAATTTATGAATATTTCTATTTAAACTCTTAAATACAATTTCTATTACTTGTTGACATTTTGCTATCATATGAAATTAAGTCTAGTCATATTTGAGATGCAAGATGAGTTAATTATGAGGTGGCAATGGTGTGAGGGAGAGGATACGACAGGGGGAATAATTGAGAGGGAGAGGAGGTGGTGGGGGGTTTGTGGGGAGTGACGACAATGGGAAAGATACTTTAGAGGGTGCAGCATAAAAGCAAGTTGAGGAAATCAAGTCTCATGCCCTCACGTACTCCCAACCCCTTCACTCTTATGCCTCTCGCCCCAATCATGATATTGCTTCTTATTTCTATATTCTTTTATTAGAGTCAATTCTATTTAAGATATTAGTAGATACCAATTACACATTTAAACTAATACTTTACCTTCTCCCAAATGCAATAGTTAGTTGTGAAACTTGCTTTCATCTTATATTTATTCAGGGTAAAAAAAGAGTATCTAATCACTCTCTGAGCTGTATTATAAGGCGTTTTTAATTAATTTCTACAAATTAAAGAATGACAATTGACTTGTTAACTTTGTTTTAAATTAATAAAATTTTCATTATCCTTCTTCAAAAAGTTTTGAAAGCCAGGAAAGAATATAAAGAGATACATTTTTTTTTGCCAATGATATAAAGAGATAAAGAGACACATTCGAACGTTAATTATAAGGGTAAATTTAGCAAATAAGCATTGATGACTTTTAAAGTGATTTATGTTGAAGATCAAAGAATCTTTTAAAAATGCGCTCCATACTATAGATCAAAGGAAGTATAGAGTTGATAAGAATATATCATGATTGTTATTTTAATACTCCTTTCAGTCCTTACCAAAAGTGTAAATTAACTAATTTGAAATATTAAATAAATGAAATAAATTTGTGAATTTGAACAAACGTGAGATGACATCCCTAAAAAACACATGTTCAAATTAGGTTATATATTATTAGCCTGTAAACTATATAAATTAACTTGAAGATAATAATAAATATAGGAGATAAAATCAATTGATCTTATAATTAGGATTAAATCCAACCCCAACTAACTTATGCAATTGGGGAGTATTTTTTTTTTTAAATGTGTTGCATGTACTAAAGTGTGGGTATGTTATGAGTAAGGGAAATAACATGATGATGTCAAAATGCAGGGATAATTTTATTTGCACTTTTAAAAAAGTAAATAAATGGAATCAATGGTAGACAATAGCACGTGGGGTGATATAGTAAAACTCAATTTTTTTTTTGCCAAACACAGATAACATTAAGTAGAAACCAAACGAAAATACATAGTCTTAAAAGTACAAACCAAGCAACAATCCTAAAGACAACAACCTAAGGGCCATAAGTAAAACACAAATATAGGCGATAAAAGGTTCCACAAAGCAGCAAGAGAAATCACTAGCAACACCCATAATCAAATGCACCAACTGCGACTGAGCTCGAAGAACCCAAATAACAGGGTAAGAGTCGTCCACTGAAGCTTTGACACACCGCACGGCAGCCAAATATGCTTCCCTGGGAATCCATCTATGGAAATGGTTCCTGATCAAATTCCTTGAAAGAAGAAGCTCAAGGATGACAAAACTCATAATAATAGTTAGGAATCCACCAACATTCAGATGATAGATAGAAGAATCATTTCTTGAGCCCCACAAAGAACGGTACTTCCACACCCACTGAACAGGAACATGTTTAGCCAGAATAAGAACAGTGTAATCAGTCATACTGAACAGGCACATGTCAAACCTTCGATGAACAGCATGTATGAAATCACTGAACAGACTCAAGAAAATAATTCTAGCTTGACCCACAGATAATCTTGCCTTTAAATTATGAGCTACAAACACACCATTCATTAGCTCACCGAATAGACTTTCAAACCATCCTAAACTATTCTTAGAACCAAAATCAGCAGCCATAATATCAACACTGAGAACTTTCATTTCTTCTCTTCGCCTCCTAAAAGCATTCCCCACAACTTCAACCAGGACAAAGACAACAAGGGTAACAATTTTTGGATTAAAACATGCTCTGATCAGACCGTAGTTACATCTAGATTCACTAAAAAGGAAGGAGGGCCTAGCTACAGTTGGTTCCGACATCTGAGAATAAATACTATTGCAGATAATGGTGTACTTAGCAACAAGATCAACCTCCTTGTGCGTCCCAGCTCTTAATCCCAAATCAATTTCGTAACAACCTTTATGAATATTGTAAGAGCAATTTACCTCATAATCCTAATCCTTTATACACTCCTTCTCCGCCCTCCTCTATTCAAGACCACCTTTAGATTTGCACGGAGCGTCACCAGGACCTTGAAGCAAAGCATCTCCATACTCGACCAAACCCCTGGAGAAGACAGCATCTTCATTAGCTTCAGGATTCATCGAAGCTATGAGCAGAGGAGGCTTCAACAGCATTCCTCCAGATCTTGCTGTAAAGCTGGGGCTGGATATTGAGGGAGCACCTCAGGATCAAGGAAGAAAAGCCATTGCGCTCAGCCTTTCTAATGACTACAGCGCAAAGGTGGGCCGCGAGACGGTCTTGGTCAAGCATCACGAATCTCGCCTACCATGACCCTGGAGGCACCCATCGGATATCGCTATCAGTGGTCGGCCTAGCAGATCGAACACCCCAAGCCTCTGAGTGGTGAACCCCTTTGCCGCTGCAATTACCCCCTTCAAAAAACCTCTTTGAAGCCAGAAAATCTAGGGGCCACACCAAATCAATACCTTCCAACGACTCCACAACATGATAAGGAAAGGGAAAAGGGAAGGATCGATGACTCGACCGCTTCATCTCCCAAGCTCGACGACGCGAGAAAGAAGCCCTAGCAAGAGGGAAGGAAACCCTAGCAGAGGAGTGAGCTCGACGACGCGAGAATACAAAATCAATTTTCGATATAGTAAAACTCAATTGCATCCTTTAAAAGTAGAAACAGATAAATAGAAATGGTACGGACATCCATGCATTTACTGTCTTGCTAATCTGTTACAACCGCTGCTCCAAAACCCTAACTTCCATTGATTGGTCAAACCGGCTATACTCTCCATTAAAAAAATTACCTGCAAAAACTTCAGTCTGCAAGAAGATTAATTTCAAATCAATCCTATTGTAACAGTACTTCTCATTCCAGATATTATAAATAAAATGTGTACTTTTTTTCTCCAAAAAAACCCTTAGCATACTGGCACTTTGTAGAATAGACACTCACATTCAATAATAGTAAAAGTTTAATTATTACTCCTTTTAAAATAATTCGAATATTCAGATGTAAATTTTATAAAAGGGGATTTTCCTTCTTTTTTTTTCCTTTTTTAATTGGTCATACATGTTAATGTGAAGACCAATATTGACTGTCATTGGCGCATATTATGCGTTCGGTGTTCCAACTTCCAGCTTGTTGTTTGCTTGAATGGACTAAACCAGGGGGAAATGTTGCATGGGGGAAGGACCACTACATCTTCAATTATTTTTATAGTCATGAACTTTATTTTCTTTTTTTCTTGCTAAGTATAAATATTTATTATTTGAAGTATTGTTAGGTATTAATTGTGAACACATCTTTCAGTGAAGATTTGAATTTTAATTCATCATTTGGTGAGAAACCAAGCCCTTCTACTATACCCACATTGGTTGATAAGAACTGGATTGGTTATATTTCTTGGGTATAAAATGGATTGTATATTTGGATCGGAACAAAATTTTTGGGAAGCCCATCTAACTTATTGGGCTTCAGCAAGAACCCAAAAATTGGGGAAGCTTAATTTTTTTTTTTTGTAAAAGTTGCTTTTCAAAACGGCCCAGCCACTAAAAGCCAATTGGGCTTGTATTACAAACAGAATATGCTTTGTAAGTTCTCTTTCCATTCTCTTCCACAAAAAGGTGTACTCCCTTGGTTCTTTAATTTTTATTATAAGAGACGTTCTGTGGGCATGACATATTTCCTTTTATAAAAAAATGCGTAGTGGCTATCTGATTTTTTTCCCGGTTATTTGCCCAATTTTTCCACTAGTTGAATAACTCATATTACTCATATTTACTCTCACTCACTCTCTCTCTTCACCATCCGAGTCCCTCTCTTCCATATAAATAAGGGCATTTTTGACAAAAAATTACATTGCGTACATTTCACTCTCTCCAAAAAAGTCCAACCAACATTTCAAACAACATAATTCAGTTACTTATTATTTATAATAAAAAAAACGGGTAGAGTAATGTTTTAATGTTAGTGGTAAGAGCTCAAAAAATTAGAGAAGCTTTAAATCTATCTTCTTGTTTTTCTTAAGTAGGTGTCTCTCCAATTAAATATATGTAAATATCTCTTTTGACAATTATTTAAATATTGATTTGTTACATTATAAGAGACCAATCCTTCAATTATTCCCTTTTAAATGATATTGAAACATTTCAAGAAAATGCTTCGAGTCAAGTGGAGTGCTCCCAACTTCTAAACAATATATACATACACACATGATTTGCGACTCATACCTGCTCAGTGAAATTCACAACATGTTCAATTAGTTACATTGATAAACCAGCTTCAGAATCTAAGGATTATCATGGATTTATGGTATTACGTTGGGTGAAAAAGATAATGGGTGTGTATAATGTTTATTCACACACGCGCACACACTTGTGTGATGGGTCTAATCAAATAGATTAAGCTTTTAATAAATGGATAGCTCTAATGGACAGTGCAATTTATTTTTTGAACTTTGTGTATGTAATGTGTATTGTGTGTGTGTGTGTGTGAAATCCCTACTTCACAAATGAAGCTATGACACACACACAAACACAAACACATCTCTCTTTGTGACCCCAATTCTACTTTACATGCAATAATTGATTGAGTATATTGTTGGAACTGCGTACATCCTTCAGTCTCAATTCTTTCAATTCACAGAATCCTAATAACTTGTTTAGTACACTGGAACTGATTAAAATAAAAATGGAGATAAATACGAAAATGAGGTTTAAAAATATATTTGGTATTATTATGAAAATCAAATTTAATATATGAAATATCCATTATACCCTGAGTTTAACAAAAAAAATTCATAGCCAAAGGTATTTAGTTTGAAAAATATGAGTTCTATGGAATCTATCTCATTTGGATGGGTTATAGCATGGAATGGAAATGGCCCATTCTGGTGGAAATCAATTCCAAGTTCATTTCTTTATACCAACTATGCAACTAGTATGGAATTTAATTCAAATTCCATACCTATCCCTCCAATGTCAATATACCAAAAATGTCATAAAGAAGACCAACAAGTTAAAGTGAATTGATCAGATGAAGCAAATTTTCAAATGGGCTAGCCGCCAGAGTAGGGTTAATATAGAATTAATGGAAGTTAATTGAGGAAATGAAATGACTGAGCTAAGTAAGATTCACCAATAAAATCTATTACCTCCTCTCCTTAACTAAATAAGTTATTTAATTATAAGTTAGATAAATTAGTTTAAAAAAAATCAATATAAATACTTTAAAGTAAGTAATTTATTTAGTTTCTTTAATTTATTTAAATAAAATCAATTAATTTTTATGTTAAGAATCACATTTAGTATATAATTCTTCTTTTGACCGGCAAGCATATAAAATCTTTAAAATTAATACATCCTGGGATAGCAAGTTGCATTAATTATATACAATCTTTTGTTTACCCACAATGCATTGATGAACACATCTAACTATATCTAAGTATCCAGCTAGATTCTAGATTCTAAATAATAGTGGGATGCTTAATATAAAACCACTTTATAATTCAATTTCTCTATAGGTGGTTGTTTGATACGAGGGATTTGGAGGTAGGGAAGGAGAGAGTAATTTTTTATAAGTTGAATTAAAAAAAAATTGGAGAAGTGGGGTTTTAAAATTTTTAAAAAAGAAATTGTAATTCAAAAGAGTAAGAAAAATGAATTAAGAACTTTTAAATCCAGTTCTATAATTTTTAAATCCAATTTATATTTATTTTCCCTCCCCTCCAAATCTTTCATATCAGACAACTCACAAAATGAGTCTTCTAAATTGGAATCATTTTGAACATCTAAAGTTATTATAAATTTTGATAGCACTTTCGTACAATTATTATCACATCCAAAAAAACACAATTTTTTATGCGGTGTGGAAAAAATATTAATTATAAGTGATGATAATTTTAATAGTTGAAAATGATGATTACCTTTCCAATTGGAATTGTCATAAGAGAGTAAAATGAGTGTAATTTCCCTCGAAGTCAACAAAAAAAATTAAGCTCTGAAATTGTATACTCGAAATTAGTTAATTTGTTAGAAGAATTATACCTAAGAATCAAATTCACAAATATTTTATTCCTAAGAACCATTGCTAATAGCAAGTACTCATCATGTCATCTGTAAATTTGCGTGAAATATCTTTTTATGAGTCTTCT
>QFDD01005055.1:0-16052 GCA_006871305.1 Vachellia collinsii | reverse complement strand
AATATTAGAATAAATTTTGGATCTTACGTATTGTAAAAGGTACGAGTAATGGATTGATATATACAGGATATATATAATATTAAATTAAGTTAGCAAAAATATTTAAGTGCTTAGTCTCATATGCTTTACTCAAATCAGAATCAGTGGATTTTAAAATAAAAGAAATATTATTGATAACTGTTTGTATTACACTAAATAACACTCCCCCTTGCCCTATTTATATATACACCTGCAAGTGAGATAATTAATTTACAAAGGTTAAAAAAATTAGTTATTTGTAAGAAATATATGTTAATTATACTAAAATACCATTGTTAATCATTTGTAATAACTTCTTTAATAAGTCAGTCAATAGAATAATTTGATCTGAAAAATTCAGCAAAGTTCTGATCTGAAAAGTTTTATGCAGATCTAGATGGCGCAATGGAAAATAAAAGACATGCAATGTCAAAACATAAAAGGCTATTACTATATGTATACACACTCTGATCTTTAGCTTTTCCATAAAAGAAGGTACCTGAATAAGAAGAAGCGGAGTGTTAAGGAGATCTGAAGTCCCTGGGACATTGTAGAGAAGCTCTTCAAAGCAAGGAATTGGAGGATGAAGATCACCAAATTCCTCTAGAGTGACGTCGGCATCGGCCTCGATGAAAACGACGCCGTCCCCTGTACAGTCCACCATGAGCTTCCGGTTAGGCCCTTCCCGGAGCCTGCCGGCCAAGGGATAGTAGAACACCAGAGTCTGGGCCAAAGCTTTTCTGATAATCTCAACAGGATCTCTTCCTCTCATAGAAGGATCGCCACGATAGAACTAGATCACTGGAAGTTGGGACCGAATGTTCCCTTGGTCGTCGATGTCCGACAAAAGCTTCACCTCACGAGGCGTCGCCTTCGCCGGAGCCACCAGCTCCGGCTGACGCCGACGCACTGTGAAGGAAAGACTTGATGATGGTGCCAATGCCATTATGGAATATGAATATCGTAAATTAATGCTGAAGAGATGATTTGGTTCGTTGCTGAAGATTATATGTTTTTGGCTCCATATATAAGGTCCGACAACATTATTAGAGCCATCTGTAATCAAATTTTGGGATAAAAACAAAATACTTAGATACTAATGTTATAATTATTCTCCGATCCCGTAATATTATAATTTTCAAGCTAATTACATTATAAGCACTAGGAGTGGCCGACGGTTCACCAGTCAGACTTGGATTAAACAAGTTGTAATTAAAACTTAATATATTTTATTGAATGTATTAACATATCCAATACTACATCATGTCCTTAATAAAAATCCAAATTTTGTAATATTGAAACATTGTTAACGAATTACATCGAGTAACTGACAATCAAATGTTACTTAATGGCAATTTTATTTATTTATTTATAGCTAAATCTAAATGGTTTGGAAGCTTATCATAAATGAATTATTCAGATCTGATTTGAATGTGCGATTTAAATAAAAGGGTTAAAGTGCACCTAACATCTTCTTTGATGTATCCAGTATTCTAAATTATTTTTTTTATGCATTCAGCACTTAAAAAATATTTTTCAGATGTGTTCAATACCATAAAGTATTTTTTATATCTTGGTGTTAGTCGCACAAAGAAAAAACTTCAGTATTGGATACACAAAAAATTCATTTTTAAATAATAATTGTTAAATAAAAAATTTATTTATTTTTGAAAAAGTTATACTCAAGATATTATCTTTATTTTAGATTATATACTCATTAAACTAATTATTTTTTTCAAAATAAGAATAACAATAAAATATGAACTGTCCATAACAGATCTAACCACTTTAGATATAATAGGTTTAGAAGAGTTCATTAATATTGATGAGCAACCATGTGAATCCAAATTTCTTGTTTTGAATACAAGATCACGTAAATGTAAAATTAGGTCTACGCTATACAGACAAAAATATAAACTAAGTTATATATTATTATTATTATTATTATTATTAGATGATAACACATGGTTAGCGGTCAAAGCGCAATTATTCAATGACAGAAAAAGAAAACTAAATCAAAAGTCCTCTTATTTTATTAGATAATAACAACTCGACTGATTTAACACGCAAGTGCAGCTATGAGTCAATTTAATAAATAATCCTGTGGATCACAATAATTTAAAGTAATCCAACCTAACCAATATAAGTTTATAACCACATCTAGTAAACATATGACAATTTCAAATATTCCAAGACACTCACTTTTTACACTCCCTCACTTTTTACATCCAAAGGTCTTAAATTGCTCATTAGATGATCATGGATATGTTTTTGCAAGTGTTTGGTTATTATGTATACACACACATATCCCTTTAATTTTTAATATAAGAGTTAAATAATTAATATAAGGGTAATAAAACAAGTTAATTAAGTTAATTATTTAAAATAAATGGATGTAAACTTTTCTAAAATACCATTGTTAACCACGTTTATTGAAACTACCTCTTAATAAGGAACCCTTAACACGTAATCATCATGAATATTTTTTGGGTGAGAACATTATAAAATTAAAAGATATATTACATCGGAGCTTATATTTTGGAGGGTGTGTGTACGTGTCTTTAATTTTGGTGAGATGTCCTCACATTTTTCAGGCTAATCATTCCTTGTCGCTTCTCATTAAACACCAATTCGTTAGCTGCCATAAATGTAAATCTATACAAGCTCTAGATTTGTTACATTTTACATCTTTCATCAATCTCAACACCCGAATTAGTAATTATGTGATTGTACTTAAATAATAATTGGTAGGAATCTTGGGGGCAATGTTGTCACTTTTCATGATATATAGCAGCCAAGTGACAAAATTTCTGCTAGAGACGTTTCAAAAGAGTAATAATAGCATGCAAAGAAATATCCTACGTGACATTCAACCTTCAAGTGGATGGCACTACGGTTTGTCAAACCGAGATCCCAAGAATATTATTTGATATAAAAACTATAAATTTCAATTGCGATTACTTAGCTTACGTCGGTCTGCTGTCACATGAGCCCACTTACCCTTTTAGTCCTTGTACTAATAATATATGCGTATACATTAATGCATGTATACTCAATCAAAAACTATGTTACGACTTTTCTTTTAACACGAGCAAGAACTAAAAACCTTTTAATAATTAAGTAACAAACTTTTTTTTATTTACATTAAAAATATTTTTCCAATACAACTTTTAGTGTTTGATAAAATAAAATTAAGAGCCATCCCTTATTGCAAGAACGTTAAATTTGTTGCAATATGAATGATACAAGATAAAGAATCATAATTCAACAGTGGCAATACAAAATTTCGATACATATATAGCATGCCCCTTAATTACAAATGACTTAAATATTAAGGACCAAACCTAAAATGACTATTGAAGAAATCACAGCACAAAATTAAAAAGGCACTCATGCCTCACTGTACGTACATAACTAAATATTTTTTATCACGCCAATCAACTCTTACAACCAAGTCTTACATTCACATATATTATAGAAAATATACTTATAAGGAAGAAGTGATCATTCTTGGTTTGAGCATTGTATCTAACTCTTTCACAAATCTATCCATGGCTTCACCTGGTAAACAGAAAGGCACCACTAAACCCTCTTGTCCTTGAGCATTCTTATAAGGTACATAAGAGCTTCCCATTTTCATTGCATTTGGTGGACCACCGTACACTGCCTTTCCCCACCCAAAATCGATATCACGGAGTCTGAGTCCAGTCACATCCGACACCATCCATAACCCTTCGCCCTTGTAATGAGGTCGTCCCTTACTTGCCATGAAGTCTGCCAAAGAGTGCATGTACTCCTCAGTCACTTCACCTTTCAATTTCTTCACTAACTCTACAGCATATCCCAATGGGTTCCGACATAGTTCCCCGGCGGTGGTCACGGCCATCGGACACACGACGGCATTGCCATAATAACCTTTCGGCAGAGGAGGGTTGAACTTGGAACGACCATTCACCGCGCATCTTAAACGAACTTTATCATCATCATTACGCTTTAAGGCCATTGTACGGCACCGCCATAAGAGTGCAGTGAGTATTTCAAAATTAGAAGAAGACTCACGAAGATGATGAGGGATTTGAGTACGAATCGACGCGATTTCATTAGGTCCTACGAAGAATGAACGATAAACCATGTTGTTTCTGGGGACAGAAGTTTTTTGGGCATCGGAAACTTCTTTGAAGTCACCGAGCATGCAAGTTACACGTGGTGGATCCCTTGCATTCAGAAGCTCCCTTCGCCATACTGGTGGAGTCGAAGGCTGATGCTCACCGCGACCGATTTCTGCTATTGCTCTCATAAATTGAATCTGACCAGATCCATCGCACATGGTGTGATTGAAGCGAATGGCAAAAATAAAACCACCGCATTTCAAGCGTGTTACCTATATATATATATACGAAAAGTTGTTAATTAATGTTGATTTAAAAAGAAGTCAGAAAAAAGTTATTATTAACTGAAATGGATTGGATTCAAACTGATCAAATACAACTACCTAGAGGGGTTTAAGTTACTAACTTTGTCTCAAAACGGAACAAACTTGAACTTCTGATTTTACTCATATTTAAATGAAAAATTTTATAATTTATATTATTATATTCTGTTACTGTTATTGATACTGGAAAAACTTAATCAGTACTCCATTTAAAGATTTATAACGAGGACAATCTGTCTACTATAAAAGATGTGTTACAATAGGGATAGAAGGGAATACATCAAAAGTTGCATCAATTTAACTGCATCATTAACTTGCATGGATTTCGAAAGTAGAGAGCCAGCCAGCTCTCCTCTAGTAATTATAGAGTTAGAACTTATATAGAAGGACCCAAATTTAGACCTTTGAGATTTAATTTCTTTTTGGCTCACTACGACTCGTCTCTCTTTTCTCTCTTTATCTCCCTCCTCTTTTTTCGTTTTTGGTCAAACGCTATAAGGAATCATAATCATTTTATACTAGTATCCATGATCCAAGAGCTGGAAACTAATTTTTTTCTTCAAGAAGTAAATATTAGTATTATAATAGATTTTAGATCTTATGTATTGTATCAAGCAGCAGCAGGAAGAGAATTAGACAGATAAGGCAAATATTTTTACAGTGTGCAAAAGGTATGAATAATTGATTGATATATACAGGTTGTACACACACACACACACACACACACACACATTAAATTAACTAAATATTTAAGTACTTAGTCTTATATGCTTAATTAGTATACATATCTTTATACACATCAGAATAAGTGGATTTTAAAGTAATAGTAATGTTAATAAGTGTTTGTAATAGAATAAATAACACTCTCCTCTTGCCCTATGTATGAGCGAGGTAACTAAGCTACAGAATTAAGAAAATTTTGCCTAGTTCTGATCTGAAAAGTTCTACGCAGATCCAAGTAGATGGAAAATAAATGGCATGCAGTATCAAAACATAAAAGCCCATTACTATATATACACACTCTCTGATCTTTAGTGTTCCATAAAAGAAGAAGATACCTGAATAAGAAGAAGTGGAGTGTTAAGGAGATCTGAAGTCCCTGGCACATCATAAAGAAGCTCTTCGAAGGAAGGAATTGGAGGATAAAGATCACCAAATTCCTCAAGAGCGACATCGGCATCAGCCTCGATGAAAACGACGCCGTCTCCATTACAGTCCACCATGAGCTTCTCGTTAGGCCCTTCGCGGAGTCTGCCGGCGAAAGGGTAGTAGAACACCAGAGTCTGGGCCAAAGCTTTTCTGATAATCTCAACAGGATCTCTACCTCTCATCGAAGGATCGCCACGATAGAACTGGATCACCGGAATTTGGAACCGAAGGCTCTTTTGGTCGTCAATGTCTGACAAAAGCTTCACCTCACGGGGCGTCGCCTTTGCCGGAGCCACCATCTCCGGCTGACGCCGACGCACCTTGAATGAAAGACCTGATGGTGCCATTATGGAATGCTGAAGAGATGACTTGGATAGTTTCTTAAGTTTATGGGTTTTTGGCTCTATATATATATGTATATATAAGGACGGACAAGCTTACTAAAACCTTCATGTGATTAAAATTTTAGGAGGGAACCAAATACTTAAATACTGATGTTATATATAAGGATGGGATCCCGTAATGTTATAATTATTCTAACCAATTTCATTTTGCACTAGGAGTTTAGTTAGACTAGGATTAAGCATGTTGTAATTAAAACTTAATATATTTTAGGGTAAAGGGACAAATTGAGTAACGAAATCATTGGCTAGACGTAACCATCACCCTTATTATGTCAGCTGGTTAACGGAGTTAAAGGAGGTTGATGGCACAAAATGTAAACCAATAACCCCGCAAGTGCACAGGTCGTATCAAGTAATAAAAAGTGAGTAGAGTATCGTTCCCACGAGGACTTTATACCAACTAAATTGAGCAATGACTTTACACTTTCATTTAAGTTGAGCGAAACACATATATAATAAAAATAAAATAAAAAATATAACTAGAAGAATAAATTAAATCTAAACTATAACTAAAGCTAAGAGTAATTCTAGTTCTTGAGCAGCAATTTGGATTATTATAGCTTTAATTATTTCTTAGCGTCTAATTTCTCCCCTTAATTGCAATTAAGTTTATATTTGTTAGTCTAGGATTCTTAATTACCTAAAAGGGTCTTCCGACTCACTAAAAGGCATTCTAATTATGTTGACTAATCTTTAATTCCTTAGATGATTATATAATTAGACTAAATAAAGTGCAGGCCTAATCTGACTATGTAGGGCCGGTAGGTATATTCCTATCCTACAAGCAAATTAAGTTATAAAACTTAATCCTACACAATTCAATTGAAGGTCTAGTCTAAATTTCCTATCCTTAAGCTCCTTTAGAACACCAAAATATGTCCTAATCAGATCCCTCATTTTTCGGGACAGTCAAGCACACAATTGAATAAATAAATATAACATTAAAGCAATTAAAGATTGAAATTGTCATTCACTAATTCATAATCAAACTATAATAATCCAATACAAAGATTTAGCTACATAAATTGAACATTCCCATAAACAAAATACGAGCTAGCCAAACAAAAGATAGAAGAAATAGAAAAGAAGATGAAGAAAATGATAAACTAATAATCAGAGCCCGTGCTATTGATCTTCCGCATCTCCAAGTCTCAAACCTCCTTCCATTTGAACTCAAGCTCTTGTGTTGCCGCCCAAGAAAAAGAACCCTTCCTTCTGACCCTTAATGCTCTTTTTATAAGCTTTTGAATACTTCTTGTGGGGTTTTTTTTCATTTTTAATATAAATATATAATATCCAGTAGGAAATTCCATTTTCTCTGAACTTTTGCGTAAATTACGTATGTGAACCCCGCTTTGTTCCTGGTATTCAGAGCAAATTGCAGTTGATATCCCCAAATCTTCAATGGACATCCGCATTCCATGTATCCTTCCAATCAGATTTTGGCTAATATTACGATTCTTGGCCCATCTCCGAAAATCTTTCTCCTTATCTCATAATATCTACAAAATAAAATAAATATAAATATATTTGATAGAAAGATTTTTTTTTTATATTTTAGCACCCAAATTTATGAGAGAATCATATAAAATAAATCAAATAGATATAAAATATCAATAGATATGATCTAATATATCTAAAATATATATCTATTTGATTACAAAATATTCACTTATCAGAGGGTTAACGACGTTGCTAAATTTACACTCTTATTGATTGATTATTACTAAATTTGCACCCTTAAAAAGTTAATTGTGTTGGATGCTTTTAGCCAATAACTTTATTGATAAATTTGCACATTTACCCTATATTTTATCAAAGGTGTTAACATATTTAATACTAAACCATATCCTTTATCCATCTTTTGTCATATTAAAGCATGGTTAACAAATTACTTGTAATAATTGATAATTAAACGTTACTTAAATGACAGCTTAATTTATTTGTTTATAACTAATTGTTAATGGTTTGGAAATTCATCAGATTTGAACTATCAGATGATTTAGATCTGATCTAGACATCTATATTTTACTCTTTTTTTAAATAACGAATTTTATATGAAAAGGCCATTTTTAAAAAAGCCATAGTTAAAATATTATCGGTATTTAAAATTATATGCCCATTAAAATAATTATTTTTAAAATTAACAATGGAAGTAAAATGAAAATTTTGAATCATTCAGTATCTGTTGAGTTTTGGGGAGCTCATCAATCTTGATGGGCAACCCATGTGAATCCAAATTCTTTCGTTTCAATATAAAATCATGTAAACAAAATGGAAAATAAAAAAGTTTAAGCTATACAGACAAGTTTAGAAACTAAGTTTAATATAGTATACATTCATTAGATCGTAAGGTACTAAATCAAAAGGTACTCTAATTTAATTAGATAATAACAACTCGACTGATCTCACACGCAATTACAGCTATGAGCAAATTTAATACTTAATCATGTGGCCACAACAATTTAAAGTAATCATTTTGACTATGGTCATGACATTGGACATTGGACATTGGACATTGGCATAGCCAGTTGCAGAAGTCTCCTCTTTTTAATCCATTTTTTCGGATGTTATTTGGATTAGCGTTATATCTTATAAATTATATTGAAAAAGTAGCTTCTACTGTTAATCAAATAGAGACTTGGTCTTTAGGCTCAATCAACTTAATTAGCCTTCCTCTTTTCATATGTAAGTTTCTTCAGGTTGTATCTGCACAAGACAGAAAAGATTAGTCTTAATAACTCAACTCTTCTCATATACAACGTGAAATTACCAGATCTATGTTGTGGAACCAAGAGCTGTCTGAATTCTAATATATTCAGGGAGAACTAAGGGGAAAAAATATCACTTAATATAAGAGTTAGTTAACGTTTTTAGGAAATTAGAAAGCATACATCAACTTAATAAAGAATTACATTTATCATGTTCATTGTAACTAATTTATTTGACTTATAAACTGATATATAATCTAATAATAATTCACGTAAGTAAATACTTTTAAGTTATATATTTAGCTTCATAAAACTCTCTCAAACAGATAAATATATTTTATATTAAAGACAAGATGTAGTATAAATTTACTATGAAAATAATCCTCGGTAGGAAACCATCTTTAACTCTATATTCCCCTTGGGAGTTACCATTCCACATAATTTGGTCCGAATGAGATGTCAAAGAGACTGGGAGGCTGAATGTGTTAGCGGCAATATTCAAAGGATATAGTTGATTGACCAAAGAGTGATTCTATCGGATGGAATTCCAAGGGTTAGAAACATGCATTTAAAGGTCTAAAAAACTCTACTAATAGGAGTAACAAGGCCAACTTGCATGGACCACCATGTCTAAAAACATGCATTTAAAGTATGGAATTGAGGAACTATAGCCAACTTTCCATTTTAGTGTACCAGTAATAATTTCAACATATTATATAATCCTTTTCCGTATCCATGAGGAGTTATATGGTTTCTCAACCAGGTGGGGATTAGGTTCATCTATGTACATTATTGTAAGAGTGGAGGCTATAAGAGAGCCAAAGCCAGCAGATAAGAACCTCCACACTTGTTTAGCTAACAGTGCTTGATTAAACAATTTAGTCGGCATTAAACCCAAACCTTCTTGATCAGTAGGAAGAGAGAGGGAGTCCATTTTCAGCAGATCATTTTCCTATGATCTCTTTGTCAAACCTAGAAGAAATTTATGCCTTTGCTATCAATAGCATTACAAATATCCACTTGCAATTTAACACAAGACATAACATGAGTGTTCACTGATGCTAGCACTGACCTAAGCAAAGTGAGACAATATGCCTGAGATAAGAGTCACGCTTGCCAAGCATTTGTTCTGCTGTCAATCCATGTTCCCAAATATTTCCTCAGTCTCTGAGAAAAAGGAATGTTAAGGATTTGGGAAAGCTACAGCTGTATTTGATGAGTAATGTTGTGACTGAATATTAAAGTTGGTTTTGACTTATTTAATAGTCCATCCAAACCTGTCGCTATATGTGGTTCAGGACAACATTAACGGAGGTACACCATTCATCAGTTCCTTCAAAGAAGAAGGGGAAATCATCTGCATTAAAAAGGTGTGATAAAACATTAGCAGCATTAACCGAGACACGCATCATTGCTTATTTTGATCACTTTCCATTGATTGACCGCTTCATATGATTTTATCAGTCATGATAAAACATGATAAAACATTGGCAGATAGAATATAAATATAAGGTGATAGCGATCACCATGACAAATGCCTCTAGTTGGTTGAATGGTGGTTGTTAATTGGCTATTAAATTGGATTTGATAATAGACAATCGAGAGATATTGTTGTATTAAGCACACCCATTGGCTATGTTATTATTTTTTTAAAGAGAGACCTATGTTATCCTCTCTTTTTACATTAGTGGAGATTCTAAATCTTCTCACACTAATTACAATGTCAAGACCCTGTATTTATAGAGTCTATTTAATTAGTAATCTTAACAACTTAACAAATTAAGATCGCATATTATATCTACAACACGTCTCCTATTCACAATTGTATGGAAATATTTTGTATTTCTTTCACCTTGTGTTTGCCATTCTATTTTGGCCCTGTGAGCCTAAAAACTTGCGTCACAATCATATAAAAATTCAAGATGATGTTATTAATTTTATGTTCAAGAAAAGGCGGCATAACATCATAAAATTAAAGATTCCAGTCTGCTGAAACAGATGTTGTTTAGCTTGAGAGATTCAATGAGATAAATTACCAATCTGAGCTTTGCTCCAATGGTAAAGTGTTGTATACGAGTTATAGAAAGCTTACAATGGACCTGACAACTCGGAGAACCAATGGCTTGTTGTTGCCAGCAATCAGAGATGATTCTGTTGCATTCAGGAAAGTGATACGAGTAATCTTGAAACTTCCTGAATCTGTGTTTATGAGAAATTCCCTCTGATGAATAGACAACAGGATTGTGATCAGAAGCCGCAATGGCCGGTGTAGAAACATGAGAAATTGGATAAAGATTGAACCATTGAATATAACAAAATACCATGTCCAATCGTTCAAGAACTAAATTTTCCCCTTTACTATTGTGGTACTAGGTGATAGGATAGTGATTCTGAGTCACCGAAATAAGTTGCTGTCATTAATACAGTTCTGAAAAGTAGACATAGCACTAGAGGAGCTAGATTGTTAAACTGGTCCTGAGTTTTGTCTCAAGTTAAGATGGAAGTGAGACATACAAAGCAAATATTTTTTTCAGTATGCAAATAGCATGCATAATGGATTAGTACATGTTTTATGTATCATATAAATTAACAAAAAATTGTGTATCCTTATATGCTCAATAAAATCACAATAAGTTAATTTCAAAGTGATAATAATACCAATAGTAAGAGTTTGTTTTTCAAAATTTACGTTAAAGTATACATTTGATCATTTAAATTTATTTAAATTTTAGTCTCTTAAATTTAAAAATTGTAGCTTTAATCTATTAATTTTAACCCCATTACTAACATTATTTAACGAATGATGCTGACTTAACGAATTTAAACTATGGCATCAGCGAGGAAATGGAGGATGAAGATCACCAAATTATTCCCCATTACAGTCCGCTGGTTAGGCCCTTGCTGGAGCCTGCCAATGAAGAAGCAGTAGAACACCAAAGTCTCGATCTCTTCCTCTCATCAAAGGATCGTCACGATAGAACAGCATATTTAGACGGCTCTCTTGGTAGTCCATGTCCTACAAAAGCTTCACCTCGCGCGGCATCTCCTTTGTCGGGTTAATCAATAACTAATGAAACTTGTCATGTTAGGTTAATGAGTATGATATGACATCTTACACGGATTAGAAAAGGTTAGCTGATTATACAAAACCTCCTACAAATTTTAATTTTTAACACTAACAGTGCTTAATTCACAAGTAGAGAGAGAAATTGCCAAATTTCATTTGTGTTTACTTGCGTTGATCCATTGAGCCCACTCCTGCTTTGTGCTCAAGTGTAAGTCTTGGTATGTAGCCTTAAAAAAAAACCTTAAATTTGTTGCAACATGAGTGAAACCAGAGAAATAATCATAAAGCCATTAATTTTAGTTTACGATACAACACAATCACATGATGTGATGCATGGAGCCGATCTCATCTAGTGGGATAATTACTTGTTGTAGTTGTATAGAACTACAAAATTTCAATACATATATTGCATGCCGGCCCCTTACAAATGACTAAACATTAAGAACCAACCCAAAATGAATATGGAAGAAATTAGAGTACTGAATTAGATAGACACTCATGCCTCGTCGGACGTACGTACATAACTAAATATTTTATTGTTTCACACCAATCAACTCTTGAAACCAGGTCTTACGTTCACATGTTATATAAAATCAACTTATAAGGCAGACGTGATCAATCTTGGTTTGAGCATTCTATCCAACTCTTTCACAAATCTCTCCATGGCTTGAGCAGGTAAACATAGAGGCATAACTAAACCTTCTTGTCCTTGAGCATTCTTATAAGATAGATAAAAGCTTCCAAATGTCATTGCATTTGACGGACCGCTGTACACTGCCTTTCCCCAGCCAAAATCGACACGGCCGGATCCGAGTCGGGTCCCATCCGACACAATCCACAACCCTTCAGTCTTGACATGAGGTCGTCCCTTAACTGCCGTGAAGTCTGCCAGAGAGTGCATGTACTCCTCAGTCACTTCACCTTTCAATTTCTTCACTAACTCTACAGCATATCCCAATGGGTTCCGACATAGTTCCCCGGCGGTTGTCACAGCCACTGGATTGGCGGTGGCATTGCCGTAATAACCGTTCGGTAAAGGAGGGTTGAATTTGGAACGAGCATTCACCGGACATCTTAAGCGGACTGTATCGTCATCATTGAGTTGCAAAGCCACTGTACGGCACCTCCATAAGAATGCAGTAATCATTTCAAAATCAGATGACGACTCACGAAGATGATAAGGGATTTGATTGCGTATCGAAGACATTTCATTAGGTCCAAAGAAGAAAGAACGATAAACCATGCTGTTTATGGGGACAATAGCTTTTCTGGCATCAGAGACTTCTTCGTAGTCAACATGCATGCAAGTTACACGTGGTGGATCTCTTGCATTCAGAAGCTCCCTTCGCCAGACCGGTGGAGTCGAAGGTTGATGAGCACCACGAGCGATTTCTCCTAACGCTATCATAAATTGAACATTACCCAATCCATCGCACATGGCGTGATTGAAGCGGATGGCAAAAATAAAACCATTGCATTTAAGGCGCGTTACCTATAGATATATGAAGAAATGTTCAATTTTTTGTTTTAAAAAAAGTAATTGGGGCAAAAATATACAATAAATTGAATCTGGAAACTCAAAAATCTTAAAATTTATATTACATTCTCTCTTATTATTAATAATTTGAAATATGATTTATATTGGAAAAAATTAATTAGTGCTGCTCCATCGAATGTTTCATAGTGAGGACAATCTATATACGTTAAAAGATGTGTTACAATTAATAGGGATAGGGGGGAATACATTAAGGGTTGTATCAATAACTGCATTAAAATAGAAATCAATGACACCTAACTTGCATCGGTCAAACCTAGTTAGGGTGCTTATTACTTTAATGAGCTCCCCTAATTAGAACAATCCAAATCTAATTTTGTATGGTTTAAATTTGATTTTTTTTTAAAAACTATCAATTCTTAATTAAAAAATATTATTTGAAAATATGATAGTTAAAAAATTTTTATTTTAGATTTTATACTCATTAAAATAAATTTTTTCATAAAAATAAAAAGATGTGGACCGTCAAAATCTAATGGGTTGGGAGAGCTCATCAAAGTGATAAACACCCTAACCAAATCCCATGGATCATTAAAATATAAGGCAAGCTCTCCTCTAAAAAGAGAAGAGTTGCAGGGTCTTGAGGGAGATTTAATTTCTTTTTAACATTTTTTGTTTTTAAAAAATTACTTCAATTTATTTAAAAGATAATTTTTAGCTATCAATTTATTAAGAAACAATTTTTTCATTTAAAAATTATTAGTTGAAAATTCTGAATCTAAATCATTAAAATTGTATTTAGACGATTCATATCTCATTGCTATGATGGGCATTGGAACCTAATCCGTCTTTGATTATTTGGTTCACTGGGACTCTTCTCTCTCTGTTTTTTTTATCTCCTTTCTCTTTTTTCGTTTTTTGGTCACCCGCTAAAAGGAATCATAATCATATTTTATGTGCATGTCCAGCATCCAACCAAGTGCTCGAAACTAAAGTAGATTTAAGATCTTATGTATTGTATCAAGCAGATGAAGAGAATTTGAGAGATAAGACAAATATTTTTCACGGTTTGCAAAAAGTATGGATAATGAATTGATATATACAGGTTGTGTATATATATATAATTGACAAAAATATTCAAGTGCTTAGTCTTATCATATGCTTAATTAATGGACTAATCTTTTGTTGGCAATAAAATTAATATACTGCTTAAACGAGAATCGTTGATTTTAAAGTAATATTAATGTTAATAATAAGTGTTTGTTAAAGAATAAATAACGCTCCCCCCAACCTACATAGATAACTAATTCACAGAAATTAAGAAAATTAGTTAGGTTAATTATTTATATGAAAATTTATGTTAGTTTTACTAAAATATCCTCTTTAATATATACAACCAAAATAAATGCCTAAACTTGCTAGCTCATACATTTAAACCGGATGGATATGTTTTGCAATTTTGACCATGCTGAAAACGTTTTTTTTTAAGCTAAAAGTTCGGCAAAGTTCTTATCTATGTCGATAGAAAATAAGAGTCATGCAATATCAAAACAGAAAAGGCTATAACTATATCTATCTCTATATATATATGTGTGTATGTATATGTATATGTATACTCTGATCTTTAGTTTTCCATAAGAAGGTACCTGAATAAGAAGAAGTGGCGTGTTAAGAATATGTGAAGTTCCTGGAACATCGTAAAGAAGCTCTTCAAAGCAAGGAATTGGAGGATAATAAAGATCACCAAATTCCTCGAGAGTGACGTCGGCATCGGCCTCGATGAAAATGACGCCGTCGCCATTACAGTCCACCATGAGCTTCCGGTTAGGCCCTTCCCGGAGCCTGCCGGCCAAGGGATAGTAGACCACCAGAGTCTGGGCCAAAGCTTTTCTGATGATCTCAACAGGATCTCTTCCTCTCATCGAAGGATTGTCACGATAGAATTGGAACACCGAAAATTGGAACCGAAGGTTTGCTTGGTCGTCAATGTCTGACAAAAGCTTCACCTCACGCGGCGTAGCCTTTGCCGGAGCCACCAGCTCGGGCTGGCGCCGACGCACTGTGAATGAGAGACCTGATGGCGCCAATGCCATTATGAATATGGATTTAGTAAAGTAATTTTGAAGAGCCTATTTGTAATTTGTTGATGAAGATTATGTGCTTTTGGCTCTATTTATAAGGATCGACAACATTATTAGAACCTTCATGTGAATAAACAAAACAATTAGATGCTAATGTTATAATTATTCTAACTAATTTCTTTAAGCAATAGGAGTCGCGGTTTGCCATTAAACAAGTTATAATTTTGTTTGACCCGAAAATTTAGTTGTAATTAAAAATTAGCATATTTTATTGAATGTATTAACACATTTTGTCCTTCATACAAGATCCATCTTTCATCTTTTTAAAACATTACGGTTGATTTTTAAATGATGATTCATATTTTATTAAATGGTTTCCAAACTCACGGTTCATATTGTTTTTTTTTTCAATGATGATTTTTAAATAATTTTTTTACAAAATTATATTTAAGATATTATCTTTATTTTAGATTCTATGCACATAAAAATAATTATTTTAAAAATAATGATAAAAATAAAATATAGACTGTGTAAATCTAAAAAGTCCAAGGGAGCTCATCATTCATCAATCTATTATGAGTACCCATATGATTCCAATTTTTTTCTTTCGAATACAAAATCACATAAAAAGGGATCATCAAAAAGCCTATGCTCTAAAGAGAAGTTAAGCAACTGAAATATATATATATATATAT
>QFDD01005054.1:0-14053 GCA_006871305.1 Vachellia collinsii | reverse complement strand
TTTTTTTGGCCAGAATAGATTTATTTTTATTGGGTAAAGGTTTTTCTTTGCCCATATGATTTCACCCAGAATTTATGAGTACACAATGACTTTTTGTAACAAACTATATAGTTTTAGTAAGGAAACTGAGCAACTTTAGTAATAGTAGTGTGTCTAGTAATATCGACATTTCTGGCCATTTTCCAGCACAAGTTAGAATTCTTGTGGTAAGTATATGTTTAGTACTCTATTCAAATTCGAGCAATTATTCTGGTTTATGGCTGTAAAATGATTACAAATTTGAATTCTTCATTTTTCGATTAAAAAGATTGAGGATGTGTCATGAAAGACATCAGTTTGGTATAGTTTTTCTCCTTTTTGGAGGAAACTTGCGGAGGATATTCGTTTGTAAGCATCATGCTACTGGCTTTGTACTTCAAGCCTGTAATCTACTGAAGGAAGCATTTCTGTACTAGACTTGTAACATATATGATTGAGCTACAGGATTTTTCCCCCCCAATATGATTATATAGCAATATAGGAACTTGAAAAAATTGATTGGAACCTGAGGTCTTAAATTTGGTTCAGCAGAGAATAGTGCTAGTTTCAAACACATGAATTGATTGGTGAGATTTATATTGCAATTGATAAAAATTGACTTTAGTTTTCATCCTTAGTAACCGTTTGACAGTATCTTGCTTGTGGAGATGTTGACATGGATGACTATTGTCTGGAAGTCAAATGAATGTTTATAAAAGGTTTGCGTCTCAGAAAGGCTGAGCGATGTAAAATCTATGCAGGTGTTACTTTATATGGAGGACCCAAGGCAAGCTCATTGTTGAATATCCCAAAGGCGCATTCATTTCATCATGAATACAGTTCATTGGCTTGCACTGTTGAAATAGTGGATGATGTGTATTCAGCTATTGACCATATAAATCTCTATGGAAGGCATGTTTCTGTTGTGTTTTTGACAAGAACCTTGTTGAAACCTGTTCCTTTCATTTGTTTTCTTCCCCCTATTCTATTTCAATTCAAATAACTACTGTGATGGTGCAATCAATTTATAAGGAAATATGCAACATTTCCCTCTTTTTCTGTGGCAGTGCACATACTGATTGTATAATTGCTGAAGATTGCAGAGTTGCTGATGTGTTTCTATGCCAAGTAGACAGGTATTTCTGTTATTTTCTGTGCTTGTTTCCTTAAGAAAGAAGTGTAGGAAATAAATTATTTCACATAATTAAATGGTTTGTAGCATTTCATTACTGCGGTGGTACGTGGTCTTGGGGCTTTGCCCCATTATGTGCAATAGAAGACATCTGTACATTGTGCAAAGTTAGTATCATATTTACCTCGTTTGCTATATACTGGCAGTGCTGCTGTTTTTCACAATGCTAGCACAAGATTTTGTGATGGTGCACGATTTGGATTGGGTGCAGAGGTATGATATTATTCACATTTTGAGGTTTGATCTATTATGCTAAGATTGTAAATTAATTTAATACTCTTAATGGCTTTAATAGGTTGGAATAAGTACAAGCAGGATTCATGCTCGGGGTCCCGTAGGAGTTGAAGGATTGTTAACAACCAGATGGTATGTACTGTTTTGATCATATACAATAGAAACTCGTTCTTTCTTTACAAGCAATCAGCAAACCTGATGGGTCTCGTATTTAGTTGGTAGACCTCAATCATAAGAATCACAATTATAACAAGAGATTAGATATGAATGAAGTTAGTCGTGTAAACTTTATAACTGATACTTCTGTTCATTAATAATTAATGGTGTTCGTATGCTTTTTTCCCCAAATCAAATGGTGTGCATATGTTAAATATGAATGAAGTTCGTAAAATACCATTCTTCATTTGTCTGTCATTATTGGAGTTCATAGAAAACATATGAATGAGTTGTATCGAAGATCATTTCAACTTGCCAGTTGCCACTGCATGCATGAGTAGTAGTAATAATAATAATCAAGCAAACACGGTATGATCTATAATAAATATATTTCATAAGATTATCATAGTAAAATTTATAATCCATGCATCACTTCTCATGCTGGATTCATACATGCTGAGGCATAATATTATGGTAGGTTCATTTTATAATTCCATGAAGACACGTGGCATCACCTATGTATTTCTCCTTTTTCTGCCATGTTTATTGCAGGATACTTAGAGGAAGTGGACAAGTAGTTGATGGTGATAAAGGAGTTGTTTACACCCATCAAGACCTTACCACTTGATCCTGCGTTTTGTTTGTAAAGCATCCTCTTCATCAAGAAGGCAAGGCAAGGGGACTGGTCTGGGCTCTTTTTTCTGTCTGTGGAGAGATGGGCTTAAAATCATACAATCCAACTAAGAGGCAACATTTGTTTTTATGCTCTTAATCTCTGTCGCTTCAGTTTTTCCTATCATGTTGCACGTGACAATTGCTTCCTTCCTTATTCAAACACAGCCATCGAATATGTACGATCTTGGAAATAATTATAATTTCTGTGTTGCTTGCTAATTATATATGCATCACTCTTTGACTCTTAAAAGGAGAGCGTATAGCTTCACTATTGTGTCTTTGTTAGGGGCAGCAATGGTTTCAGGTTTGTGGGGTGCCTGGTGGCATCTGCCCTAAATTGTTAGTGCATGCCCCTTCAATAAGAAAAAAAAGATGTCTAATATATACGGCATGTTGTCTAAAATGGGACGTAAATAAATTCATAACGTCACATATAGATGGTTTAATGGAATCAAGTAAGCTCGTGCCGATTAGGTTCACATTGTACCATTAATCAATCATCCAATTTTTTATTTTTATTAAGAGCATAAACGAACATGGATAAGTAATTTTAACCAACTTTATAGTATTCTTTTTAACAAAAAACTCACTAATTGTGTCGTTCGTAAAGGTTTTTGTAACATTTAAAATAAAATGATATCTATCAAAAGGGTTCAATAAGGCTTACTACATTTGATATGGACATCGAAGAAAATTAGTATTGATGCTACATTTTTTTCCTTCAAACATCTAATTAAGAACTGTCGAAAATCAAAATAGTAATTTATTGCCGAAAAATATTATAGATCAACAAATTTAAGGGGGCAACAATCATGGTCAATACTTGTATTCCAGTCAGCCTGTAAAATCGCTAATGGATGGTTTTACTAAACTACCCTCTAGGGGAGTGAGAACTAGGGAACAAAAATATTATAAAAAAATTATATAATCAGACTAAATAACAATAATAGGAAATCTAATATCTTCCCCTCCAAACGTGGTTCATTAAAAATGCAGTAGCATGGTTCATACGTCCATCAAATAAAGGCTCTGAGAAGATTTGAAGTTTAAGCTTCAATAAATTTTTTGAGCTTTTTCATCCACACCAAGTATTCTCTGCTGTCCTTGTTGATCATGTACTCGTGCAAGAACTGAGTTGTTCTGGGTTTGATCCCTCTAATTTCTAAATACTTGTGGAAGGCCTTTTGCAGGTTCTCATCCAAATCTCTGAAAGGGGGAGAAAAGTAAACAAGTGAGAGATGTTTGTAAGAATTAGAAGTAAAAGGACACAACATTGAATTGGAAATCAAAAGGACTGAGATATGAAGGAACATGGGCTTACTGGAAATCTGGACCCTCATTAGGAATTTGATCCTCAGAGTTTTCTGGACTCTTCACAGTCAAGCTATCAATAGTGATCTCATCAGGGTAAGCAAAACAACCAAACTCTAAAATGGGTCCATCCTTCTTAGAGACACTGACTACAAGAGGAACGTTAGACTGATTGGCCCTTTCACTTTCATTATTATCATCACGATCATCCTCATTTTCCCCAGTAACTAGATCAGGCATGTGAACCTCAACCTTTATATGTTCACCTTGGTATGTTCTTTTGAGTGTTATAATCTGCTGTCCAGGACTATCAAAAATTTCAAAGGGAAAATCATTTGGTGGGTCTTCAACCTGTCCCCCGAGGGGAAAAAATACAGAGGGCTGTTAATTTCTGTCCTTGTGGAAGTGTATCAATAAATTATACAGAAGTAAAACCTTTTTGCCAAGGAAAACAAAGGAAAATGATCATTCTGATTTCTTGCAAAGGAGACATAAAATGAAACCCAGATCAATCATCGAACACAGGCTAACTGCAGCCAACTTTGACCGATTTGTAAAGTTTGATTCTACCACGCAGCTGGGGAGCACTAAGAAAATGTCCGAAGAAGCCAAACTGTACTAAATTCTTATTCAATTACTCACCCCGCCAGGAGAGGAAGAAAGAGAAACAAATAAATCATTGTCACTAAGAAAGAAATCCTCAAGCGAAATTTGTTTGTCTAGGAAATCCATTTGCAACCAGATCATTCTAATAGTGTTGGGTATTAAAATCCCTTCATTCCTCGATTATCTTACCAGTTCACGCTATGCCAATCAGCAAGATAACACTAAGACATTAAAAAAAAAAAATACCCTGTCGTGGTCGTCAGTATCCTCGGCGTAACGGATTTCAGATTCGATGGCACGAAGCAAGGTCTCATCAGAAGGGAATTTCTTCAATGGCGCAGAAGAGAAATGAGAGCAGGGGAGGAACAAGGGATTGCGAGAGCGAGGAAGCTGATTGATGATGGCAGTGAAGAGCAGAGCATGGTAATTACGGTGGGGCTTAAGCAGATGAGCCGCAAGAGGCCTAAGAGAAGAAGCTGACTTGCGAAGAACAGAGAAGAACGCCATTTCCAGCAACCACACAGAGAGACACCCCAAGGGTTTTACTATATGAATAAACATTAAAAGACTTATGAATGTTACTATATAAACCGAAATATAGCTTCTAGCCAAAAAAAAAACAAAAAAGGAATGTAGCATGTAAAGAGTAAATACTCCGAATGACTGGAATCTTTTTCTAAACGAGTATATATATTTTTAATTTTATTATAAAAAAATATCAAGCAAAAACTTATCTTTATTGGTTTTCTTTTTTACTTTCATCAAATCGACTTACCTAAATTGTAAGATATTTGTTGAGTCACTCTATCCATCCCCTTCTCCTGCTTCATGAAAAATTTATCGTCGTTTAAAATCTAGCGCCAATTTCATACAACCTATGAGGAAAAACCCGACGACGCTTGTTTCTCCCCCCTCGTTTCATTAGCGGCTCACTATCTGAACACTGTCTTCCGATACCTTCATCTAAGCCGTCACTTAGTGTAACATTCCAAACTTTGACCAATGTATTATGTAATGTAATTGAAGTTTTGAAAAGTTAATTACAAAATTTTGGATAAATATGAATAAATTTTTGAGCTAAAAGTATTTTAAAGAAATTTATGAAAAAATGAGTGAAATTACCCAAAATTTATCGGAATGATTATTCTACATATTAAAGGTTAAATTTTGGAAAGAAAGTTACTCATTGGAATACTTTATCGCATTTTTTATTATTGAAAGAAAAAAAAATTTAAGCATGTGACGCACGTGACAGAGGCATTAAAGCCTTTGCCTTCAGCTCCCTCCGTCATTTATTCATTTTCGTCTGCTTCTTCTTGTGGAGACAGGAATAGTGAGAGTGAGAGCGAGAGATAGCGAGAGTGAGAGAAGAAGAGCTCATCGACGGAGCTGTGGTTCTTGCCGGAGAAGTGATTAGAAAGTGCATGCAACCAAGGATTTTGTTCTAGGTGAGCTTCGTTTCTTCATCTCTGACTTTGGATTTCTGTCTTGGGAGGGTTTGAGCTTTTGAGATTTTGAGAAATTAGAAAATATCAATGAACACTTATCGATTGGCTTGTTCTATGTTAAGATTAGTGTTCCCTCAAGTTAAATGATGCTCTTTGCATATGATGATTTCACCAGTTTGTGTGTGTGTTTATGAAATGGGTTCTTGTTCATACGCATTGGATTTCCCCTGTTTCTCTGAAGAATTTGATTCTGAGATGTGAATCACGCTTCAATAGTGATGAATACTTAATATTGAGCTGTGTTTCAAGCACACATATCATTTTCTCTGGGTTCTTGAAAAAAAATATGTTATATTCATGACTTATTTTATTTTTCAAGAACCCAAAGAAAATGATATGTGCGCTTGAAACACAGCTCAATATTAAGTATTCAACACTATTGAAGCGTGATTCACATCTCAGAATCAAATTCTTCAGAGAAACAGGGGAAATCCAATGCATATGAACAGGAACCCATTTCATAAACACACACACAAACTGGTGAAATCATCATATGCAAAGCATCATTTAACTTGAGGGAACACTTATCTTAACATAGAACAAGTCAATCGATAAGTGTTCATTGATATTTTCTGATTTCTCAAAATCTCAAAAGCTCAAACCCTCTCAAGACAGAAATCCAAAGTTAGATATGAAGAAACGAAGCTCACCTGGAACGAAATCCTTGGTTGCATGCACTTTCTAATCACTTCTCCGGCAAGAACCACAGCTCCATCGATGAGCTCTCCCTCTTTCACTCTCGCTGTCTCTCGCTCTCACTCTCACTATTCTGGTCTCCACAAGAAGAAGCAGATGGAAATGAATAAATGAGGGAGGGAGCTAAAGGCAAAGGCTTTAATGCCTCCTCTGTCACGTGTGTCACATGCTTGAATTTTTTTTTCAATCAATAATAAAAAATGCCATAAAGTATTCTAATGAATAATTTTCTTTCCAAAATTTAACCTTTAATATGTAGAATAATCATTCCGATAAATTTTGGGCAATTTCACTCATTTTTTCATAAATTTCCTTAAAATATTTTTAGCTCAAAAATTTATTCATACTTACCCAAAATTTTGTAATTGGCTTCCTAAAGCTTCAATTACATTATATAATACATTAGTCAAAGTTTGGAATGTTACACTAAGTGACGGCTCAAATGGAGGTATCAGAAGATAGGGTTCAGATAGTGAGCCGCTAATGAAACGAGAGGGGGGAGAAATAGGCGTCGCCGGGTTTTCCCTCGCGGGTGGTATGAAATTGGCGCTAGGTTTTAAAAGACGATGGATTTTTCATGAAGCAGGGGACGTGGATGGATAGAGTGCCCTGGAGGGCCTCGTCAAAAAAAAAAAAAAGAATGCTCTGGAGGGGGAATGAGAATGACTGAACAAATATCTTACATTTTAGGGTAAGCCAGTTTGACGAAAATAAGAAAGAAAACCAATAAAGACAAGTTTTTGTTTGATATTTTATCCTTAATAAAATTAAAAATATATATTTTATAATAAAATTTAAAATATATATACTCGTTTAGAATAAGTTTCGAGTCAGAGTATTTACTATTTACATGTTACATTCCTTCTTGTTTTGTTGCCAGAAGCTATATTTCGCTTTATATCGTAACATTCATAAGTCTTTTAATGTTTATTCATATTTTCATTTAGAAAAATAATCCCTCACAATTAAAAATTTTAAATATTACAGCTTGAAACGACAAGCGAAGGGGGGCAAGAAAAAAATCAACCTAAACAAATACTTCTTACACAAGATTTTAGATTTACAATTATTTTCCCTTTCAAACACTGAATATTTTGCTTCTTACTCCATGATGTTGGTTATATAATCTGCTCTTTCGAAAAGTAAGCCAAAGCCATAAAATTAGACATCTTATCGTGAATAATATAAGGGCTTGTTTGTCAAATGCTTATAATTACTTTTACATAAGTTAAAACAAAACCTCTCTTACATACTTACCTCAAATTACGTACAATCACTTTTTAAAAAAACTAATCCAAACAAGCTATAAGAGAATATATTAATCTATTGGTAAGTATATGCCTCTTGTTTGCATTAAGTTCAATACTCACACAAAAAGGTTCTAACGCTCATTTAAGTTGGGATGTCAAATCAATAAGCTTCCTTATTTTATGATTAAGGGGATTAATCTGAGTTTGAATTAGTTCCATTTTCCATCGGGGCCAAAAGAAAATTGTCCCATTTTTCTTGCCGAATTAATGTAAGCAAATCATTTTTTGCAAAGAAAAAATAAAGAAGCTTATCCAATATATATATGGATTAAGCTATTTTATTTAAACATAACACAGGACTCCAGTAAATTATAATTCACATTCTTGAAGAGATCCGCACCACATATTTTGACAAGTTCACAACCATTAGTACCCCTTCAAGGCACTGAGTAATCTGAAAAAACAGAGCAGAAGTCTCTTAGTGTATGGGCATTTGCCCCTTTTGTTACCAAAAAAAACAAAGATCAGAAGGAGAATTGAAGGATCACTGCGAGACCGTATCAGTATTGTCTTATATCACTAATAGAGTAGTGTGTTTCAACATTCCATACAGAAATGAATAAGTTGCAATGAAGCATTGCAGACCTCCACATTTGTAACCCACAGGCCGATCAGCGATATTGCAACGTTTTGGAATGGTGACCGCAATTTCTGGCTTGACCCCAAAAATTTTGGCTGTGTTAGAAAGCGCAGCGGCACAAAGGCAAGCAATTTTCTGGCCTAGTCTCTTTATTTGATTGCAGCACATACCAGTAACTGGAGCATTCTCATCCATCGCGGCTGAAATGCAAGGAGCCAGTTTCCGAGCCTCTCTGTCAGGGGAAGATAATCCGCATTCACCAGCCCCATAAACTTCACCAACGTTTATGAGGCCAAGAATCACAAGTAATAGGGAAAAGATGTTATTCATTGGAGCTTGCGTTTCCTTAACCCTGCTCATAAAACTTCACCTGATAGCATTTTATACTCCAATGGGTCATAGAAAGGTGCTAGTATAAGATGTCCACAATTCATGGCCGGGCTACCACCTGGAGAAAATGCTCTATTTTTTCCATCACCTAATCTTCCATCAATAGGTTAATAGGTTAGGCTTTATCTTGCCATCTTCAGCCAATGATGGTATGCAAAGTTTCCATTAGGATTTTGCCCTTAAGAAGTGTCGAGCAATTACTTTTTAAAAAGAAGTCAACAGCATATATAAGATTTCAAGCATAAGCCATCTCACCCCTTCTGCTTTATGCCCTCCTATAATCTGAAAAGAATATGCTGCACTGAGCCAGTTCCGGGTAAGTAAGAGTTCCCTTTTTGACTTGTCAAAGAACTATCATATTAACAAGGTGCAATAAACCAAAATAATGATTTACGTCAACCAAGGACAACCAGATGGATTCTATTGCTTTCATCTATGAGATAATGCCCATTATCCTTAGATGTGGACTGGAGGAGTCAAACAAATCTAAATTCAAGCCCTCCAAAAGAGACATAATTTATATATAATATAAAAATTCTAACAAGTCATATTAAAATGATAGTTTATCATAACTAAAGATGTCCTGAAGTCCAAACAGAAGATAATATTTTTCTTGGGCAAAAAAAACAAAGAAGAAGATAATATTTTTGCAACGCATGTAGATATTAAGAGTGGCATGCAACATAAGATAGTGATACTCACTTGACAAGAGGTGATACAAAGACAAACAGAGAACAACGAATTTAAAATCCCTCATACAAATAAAATTGGACAAACAGAGCTGGAAGGTTTTTGCACTAAATTTATCACAAGTTGTAGACGATCCAAATTTTCAGCAGATATTATTTTATTTTTTTGGGCATAGGCGAACCGTTATCAAAAGTATCCTGGAGCATAAGATATTGATGTTTACCAGGGAAGTGATTAATTAAATTTGACCAAACAGAAATAGGAAACACATTTCAAAACTACTGTATGGCTGAAGAGTTGGGGGACTTTTTCTTGCCGTATAAGAGTTCCGGAATGATGATAAGAGGACTAAAAATCCACACCATTATCTCAATTATAAGAGGGTCCAGAAAAGAAAAGTAATCATAGTCACAAATAGCAATTATGTCCATTTGTTTACATGAATCAAGGTGATAAGCATAGCAGGGGTTAAGGAAGAAGTTGGTGGGCCCCAAATATTCAAGGGCTCGAGGAACTAGGAAGGGAGGTAGAGAAGAGGAAGGTTGTGTTGAGTTCTTATATAACAGTTTAAGGCAGACTAAACAGGAGACACATGTCACCCTTATGATGGGTAGCTTGAGGCAAATCAGCTTCAGAGAGTTATAAAAAAGGGAAGAATCAAAGTACAAGATCATGGATAAATTCATGAATGGTCTTGGGGGAAGATCATTAGCATATCATATTCCTTGTAGTTTAGCACCATTATCTGTTTTTCTACATATTTCTCTTGTTTCTCAGTAAAGGAAACTCCATCATTCTGCCGGTTTGCCTCTGCTTGCTAACTCAATCCTATATGTCACCTTATTTCTCTCACATATTCCAAAGTATTTGTTTAGATTCCATTAGATGTAAAATAAAAATACAGGCTATTCTTCAATGAGATTTTAAATCTTATAAATCCAATTGTCTAGTTTAGATTTGATAATACCAGATTATCTTTCGTTTCAGTCAGAGTACTCTTCTCTTACAGCAACATTAGTTACCGTCAGAAATGTCACAAGAATCTACGCATCCCTATTTCTTTATTCACAAGTCACAATCATGAATATTTAGTCTCTTCATTCATGTGATAGGAAAAGTCAACATGGTAAAGTATCTCCACGTCTCTCTTAAAAATAGGGGACCTTGTGCCTGTAGTTGGAGTCTCATTAGTTCCAATAACATTAGTCTTAGGTCCAATCGACATGATTTCTTACCTTATGAGAATGTTGAATTGTTATTCAGCACAAAATCTATTGATCAAGTCTGAAAGGAGGAGGAGGAGGAGGAGGAACTCTAGAGAATAATGAAATGTTCCTTCTGAGATCCTGAACTCAGACAATCATTTGTACCTTTTCAAATCACAATAGTCTAATTACAAGTTAGATTAAATGTTCCACATGTAAGTAAAGTGAAGTACAAATGGTCACTTTTAAGATAACTCGCAGGACCCATCCCATAATTCGCTCAATTTTGCTGCACTCCCGAGCCATCCATATAACAAACAGAAGTAGCTGATTTCAACCGCGAAAAGTGATCAATAACCCTCACTAACCTAAGTTCATATAATTATTTTTCGTCTCACAAATCGCAACAATGCTAAGCGAATTGAAAAATGGGAAGAAGTATAAGGGGAAAAACGCATATTCAATGTAATTTCAGCTGAATCATACACGGTACGGGCAGGACACTTCGTAATCATACAGGATATAGGACATGACATGATCTATTTGGTTGAAAAGGCTAAACATATACACTAAGCCCATGAATCCTAGCGAGTAAAAGCGTACAAAACAACAGAAACGTAAATGAGAAGCGCAGAGGGAACCAATACGAAGAGCGGGATGACAGCAGAGTAAGCGTGGGAGCTGCCACAGGCCAGAGTGCCCACCTTGATCTGAACCACATTGACCAAGGCCATCATCAAGAAGCCACAACCGCAGACGGAACCAGCACCGGAGACGAGCATGCCGAGGCGGAGGGCAGTTTTGTTGATGTGGGCGAAGAACTCGACGGGGTAATGGAAGCCGGGGGAGCGAGAGAGGCGGATGGCTTGCTTGAGAGCGAGGGCGACGAGGCTGGAGAAGAGAAAGGAGCTGAAGGAGTAAACATGGAAGGAAACGAGGTTCTCGGCAATGGAAGGGGAGGCGGCACAATCTGGATCGGTAATGAGACTGTTAGAGGGGTCGTAGGGGTTCCAAGTGAGACCGACGAAGACGGCCAAAGTGAAGAGAGAGTTGACGTTGACGATGGCGTTCAAGGCGCCGATATGGACACTGGTAGTGGAAGAAGAAGACATGTTAGTGAAGAAGACGATGGAATAGATTGCCGATCGATCCCTTGTTGTGTTCTGATTCTTCAAGGTTTTTTTTTTTTTGACCTGAAATTCTTCAAGGTGGGAATTATAGCCAACATATAAAAGCTACATCAGATCTAACCTGTACACATAATAAACATAATTAGAAATGCTATTTTAAACATTAATAATCAAATATTAAATTAATTAAAACGACATGATTGTATATACAGCACTACCAAGAGGCTCTTCTGTTCACTTACAAGAAGGAAGTCTTCATTTTTATAATCTATCCTATGATATTCATGAGCCCCCCCACAAAAAAGAAAAAAAAACATCCCCACCTGATTGCATTTATTTTATCCTATGAAGATTGTCTTGGTAGATCTGGTCTTAACAACCAGTGATAGTGCCCTGGCTCTGTAGGCATCTTGTTTCAAAAAGATGAGGCACCAAATCCTATAAATAAGTTATATTATAAAATGGGACAAATAAAATTTTCGCCCCAGGCGTTTTACCTTTAAAGCAATCTTGTCCTGGAAATTTTTCGGGGTGCAATGTTGATCCGAAAGTATTCAAAACAGAGCAATTCCACCCTATCCTTTAAAATAGTTAACTTTGACACTTAAATACTGTCGTGACTTGCTGAATCAGTAAAATCATATATAATATCTGTTTTCATTTTAAATCTCCATATCACCAAAGATACAATAAGAACAACGACAATGGCCAAAGTCGAAAGTGATGCAACAAGTGGAATCACAAACTTATTGTGTTCTTTCACTTCGTTACATAAACTTAACGGATAAAGACCTGGATTGTTGCCCACACTAGTAAAATAAAGCTGCGTTGTTAATTAGATTTGAGTAGTGAATAATACTATAACTTTTAATATATTAAAAAAAGAGTTAATAAAATCTTTATACCATCAAGTTTACTCTCATTTAGTTTTGTCCCTTCAAGTTGTAAAAATCTCGATTTCATATAAGCCTCCACAATATGTGCCAAGCATAAGAAGAAAGAAATTTCTCTCCTTCAACTGAAATTCTTTCATACATGCTAATCATGACATAAGAATAGACCTTTTATATTCACTCAAAAAAATAGACTTTTTATACCACCAAACTATTAGTTAAGATGGTAGCATCTAAACCTGCAACACTACAAAAAAAATTTGACTTTTGGCAATGACAAAAGAAGTCACTGCTAAAAGTTTACTCTTCAACAGCTACTAGAGCGGGAGAAGGACAATATCTTCCCTTTTAATCTGCAATGAATTAGTGATAAGGAGTTATGAGTTGTAGCGATGAGTGATTGTAGGAAAGAGGAAGAACAAAGGATGGAGTAAGTGGAGGAGTGGAAGAGTAATGCGGAGGAGGCTACCTTTGAAAAAGGATGAGTGATTGTAGGGAAGAGGAAGAAGATGATGGGGCCAGCGGTGAGGAAGAGAGGAAGAGGGAGAGAGGAAGTGATTGAGGAAGAAAGAAGGAGGGAGTGACATGGATGATGAGGTGATTCTAAAGGGTGAAGTGGTTGGGCTAAAGAGTGCAACATAAGTCAAAGTAACAATCAAAATTAACTATTTTAATGGATGAGATGGAATTGCTCCGTTTTGAATACTTTCATACTAACATTGTACTCTGAAAAACTTCCGAGATAACATTACTCCAGAGTTAAAACTTCCGGGGCAAAAATGGTCTTTATCCCTTGTAAAATCTGTCTTTTGAAAAATGCTAATAAATCTAAGAAATGAAAAAAGGCAAGCTGGTTTTTTAGAATCCATTTGTCCCAAAAGTAAATTATAGATTGAACATAGTTTAAACTCTATAGCTCTTGTCTAATAGAATGTAGGAGACAACAACAAATATTGCTTCTAGCAACTAGTTACACATTAAACAAATCCTTCCGTAGCAGTCATCACAAAATTTCAGTCTACTCTAAACCATAGGAAGACTTGTATACATAATTCTTACACAAACATAGCATCCCTGAAAGGCAACTAGCTTAAACCTTCCTGCCTATCTCACCATCCAAAATTGCATGCCTAGTTAAAACAATCTCTTTAACCAAATTCCTGTATGTAAATGGTCTAACAGCTGCTCGCAAAAACAACTCTGGAGGAAGTCTGCTCTTCTTAACCTTTTTCCTCCACGGACCAATCCCAGCATACTTCCACTCATCTGGACTCACCTTCGCCCACTTGCCTCTCAAGGCAGTTTCATCTCCATCTGATGAATGCTTCTGTTCTCCCTCAACCTCCTCTACTGTCATTGAGTGTTTATTGTATAACTTTGAGGTGAACTCTACGCTCTCCTTCGCTAGCTTCTCCATTGCTTCTCCACTACCAAGGGCTTTTTGAAGCTTCTCTTCCCA
>QFDD01005053.1:0-12212 GCA_006871305.1 Vachellia collinsii | reverse complement strand
ACTTCTGATTATGTTTATTTTTCTGTTCACTTAGAATAAATGCCAACACGATAATGTTTCGGCCACATGGAAAAGGCGCTTTATTATAAAGAGCTCAATTATGATATGAATATTTCTACATTGTTAATTCCATGCTTGATCCAAGGTTGGTGCAAATTCTATTATAGTGCGATGCCTCTCTGCCTCAATTTCATTGTGCGCGCACACAGATTTTCTACTTTCTCAGTTGGATGTTATTAGACTTGGCTGATGCGTACAGCCAAATTCAAGTTGACTTTTGCTTACGAGATTTAGGGTTTTTTTTTTTAATGAGCGTTAGTTCTGTCTCCTGTGTATATTTGTAAAATCGCTATTTATTTATAGATTACACTTATTTATAAACACATGGTTCTAGTAGAAGGTGTTTTAACTATTTAGATATGATGTCTTGAACTCAAATATGTATGAATGGAAAAGAAAAACACTTTTAAAAGAGTTAATCTCAATTAAGTCTAACAATGTTTCATTCTGATTTAGTCAGATAACCATATCTATAAGAAAAAACTCCATGGACTTAAACTTCATAGCCATCAAATAAAAATTTTAAGGAATGTGATTACATTCTGATTAACCTACTTGTTATCAGTGATCATTTGAAAGTCAATATTTTGTGTTTTATTGTATAATAGTCAAAGCTAACCTAGTGAAGGCTAACACAAGGAGTCTCACAATCTTACGTGACATAGTAAGATTTTCTCATGCTCCCTGAAGTGTGGGTAAGAAATTAGATTAGTAATTAAATTGTTGGCCAATGGAATAATAAAATAAATTGATGTTGGATTTTGTTTTTGGGTACAATTGATGTCGGATTTAGACACACAGCACTTTGACCTTGCGGCCCATGTGAATATAATGAGATTTGATTGAGCCCTATAATGATTGGACCAAGATAGAACAAATGTTGGCCCATTCTTATAAAAATAATTCTTCTTTACAAGCCTGTGATGTTCATCATGAGGAACAAATATTGTCTGCGATGAACTTAATGGGTCAAGAAAGAAGTCAACAATGTCAGATGTTCTTCTTATGAGACAACGTGGAGTTGTCCGACCCAATGCTTGCATTTCCCACGATTTCACTATTCGGCCCTTACTGGTAACATGGGCCCACCGCAGAAATACCCTAGTGGAAAAATCCCAAACCAGTCCGTCACTTTTCTTTTCAATTTTTTTTTATATTTTTCTTATATATAATATTTTCTCAACTTAAACTTAAAATATTTTTTTATTTATTTCAATACTTTAAATGAAATATTTTTTTTCATAAATTTAATTAATAAAAATATATCACAACTTGACCATAAAATATCTAATTCAAATTTTATATAATACAACTTAAAAATATATAATATATTTCATAAGATTGAATTTAAACTAAATATAAACCAATCAAATGATCAATAAATATTCAATATTAATTAAGTTTAAATTATAATCAGACGTTATTCACATATTTTTTTATAAAACAATTTTAATTTTTTTAAATTAAAAAAAAAATGTTGTCGGCCTAATCCGCCATAGGTGCGGGTCTAAATGGGTTAGATTTTGCCCAACCCAACCCGTCACGGGTTAGCGGGCTCAACTCGTGGGTTGGGCCATATTACCTGCTCTAGTACTTACCCTTTTCCTTCACTATCTTGGTCTTACAATGACCATCATTTAATCAACAAGTGGTTGAGTTTGGTGAAATAAGTTAGTCTCTCATAACATAATTAATTATAGTTTGAATCCCTTCTGAAATAGGGGTCCACATTTATTTTCTAATAATACCTTGAATATGATTAACCCAAATAGAAGAATATATGTACTTAGTAAAAATAAAACAGGGAGGATTACTATAAAACCCTAATGAAAATATTTAATTACCAAAAGTTCAATAACAATTAAGTGAGTGGTTTGCAATAACAAATTCCAGTATAAGATATGACAACATGTTTATATTCCTCACTTGTTATTGAAGATATTTTTAATAATTAAACCTAAAACCTTAGAGTAATTTTTTTTTAAAAAAAATAGCACACACTTATGTTCTCTATGCTGGCATCAATATTTCAATATTTTTAAAAAATAGTATTACTATAATAGTACACTACAACCGCTAACTTCAATATTTCAACAGATATTCTGCTGTAAATTGATAAACTCTATGCTGCCTTTTCCTTGCTTTCTTTTATATGGCCTACATCCCACTAATATAGTCATAAACGTTAAACATGTGAAGCCCATTGAAGGGGGAAATCATAAAAATTACAAGCCATCACCATGGAAAAAAAACCAAGGTGTTTCAGAGCATGTCTTTATTTATGTATTTATAGATTATCTTTTTGAATAATGCAATTAGGAATAAAACAGTAATGATCTCGCCCACATGCATTGTAGCGTCTCTTTCTTAATTCTAAATAATATTTTACTTCATTTATGAAAAGGGATGGACCATGCTCGTGAAGAGACTTGGTTCTTCAACAATGGATGGCCCTTACTAATCAAGTGGTTGCCCTCTCTTTGTTGTTTAATTTTCCGACGGCAAAATATCAACCCAATTTAAGAACAATTCCATCAAAGCATCTTAACAATTATACATTCTCTCAAGGACAAACATTTACTATTATGATCTAGAGATCTATTAAATAATTAAAATGTTTTTGGTAAGTTGCAATTACAATTTAAAAAGATTAGTATAAACACAAATTAAAAATTCAACACATGTTTTTTCAAACGAAAATTTTACATGATTCTTTTAACAAAAATATTCAATCAGATTTTAATTGTTGTGTGCGTGTGTGTTGGTTTATTATTCCATAAGTGTACGTCAGAGTCTACATAGTCCATGTTTATATGTAGTTTTTTTTTTATGGTATCTAGAAAAGATAAAACTATACCATGTTGAGAGGGGAAAAAAGTCAAAAAAAAAAAAAAATCGAATGAAAACCTCTCGTCCACTGGTATGCCAAAACCCTGTTCTTTTTTTAAAATAAAAAAGAGAGAGTATAAATTAATGAAAAGGTAGGGAGATAAGGAAGCACTAATGGTGAATAATGGAAGAGAGTACATATTCGGAAGGCTCCATTAATAGAAAATTTGGGAGCAACGGTGGGAGTCTCCACTCTCGAGTCTCAGGAATATATACATATATTAGGGATGTCATGTCGTCTCTCCACAGCATGCAGCAGCCACATTTTGTTTTGGGTTTAGAATATGGTGATGGATATATGTGTGTGTATCTGGTCCCTCTAATCTTTATGTATTCATCAAATCAACATGTTTGGGGGGAAACAAAAATGAGAGAGAATACATGAAGAGCGGAACATATCATGTCTCAACTCAAAACTCCACACTACCACATCATACACTTTTTATAACCATTTTATAAAAGACATTTATGTCAAAGACATTAAAAAGTATTCCTAAAATCGAGTATGAGAGGCCATTTTACTTAGCAGACGTGAGATGGTGACTCTCACATCCATTATTACTGGCGGATATTATAAGGAATGTTAAAGCCTCCTTATCAATGCTTGTTTATAACTCTTTTCACGTTGTGTGTGTGGACTGTTTAACAAAATGTTAGAATCAATTAAAAAATATTTTTATACAAGTTGAAATAAAAATTCTTTCATATATTTATCTTAAATTGTGTAAAATTACTTAAGAAAAAAGGTGATTCAATACTTAATTTTATGTGATGTGAGACTTCATACTCTTTCACATGGGTGGAGAGTGTAAAAAGAAGAGAAGAAGAAAGGGAAGAGAGAATAAAGAATAAGAAGCATTTTTGCAGCTTGGGGTTGATGGAGAAGCTACATTTGCACGGCTCAAAATCATTCTCATTGATCAAATGGATGCCTTTCATTAGGGAAAAGTTTTAATATTAAAAAATGAACACAATTCACAGCAAACTTTTTAAGTTATTCCCTCTTTCATTCTTCAATTTTTTTTTTAATTATCTTTAGAACGAGCATACATACGAGGGATCCTAGCCAAAGCAGGAAAAAAAAAACTAGCTTTTTGCTTCTTTTCTTATACATCGATCGTTGAGGGAGAATACGTTGCGGCTATGATAACATGATTGGCAGATTTAAAGGGAAAGTTCCATTGAGGCAAACCTCACACGAACAAAAGGGAGGCAAGTGGAAACCTACCTCAGCAAGCAAAGTCAGAAGGAGACTAGACAGCAAGTCACAGTTGTTTAGTTTTTGGGTGGAATCTAGTTTTGTTAGTGTGCTTGAATTTTTACAATTGGCAAGCACCTTCGTGCATAACTCGGAAGAAGATGCAGGAATAAAACACTCGATTTGTTTGATTTCCTTTTCTTTTATGGTTTTACCCCACTCTCATCAATCCAAGATTTTTCCTCGGTTTTCGGCAGCAAACAATTCGCCATTTGTTATGAACACAAATTCAAAGGAGATCTCAATCTCTATAATTTTATTCATAGAATGCATTTCCATTGGCGTTGGAGCTTTTAGAACTTTCATCCATGGAGGAGGGATAGTTGGTGTGGGCAAGGACTTGTGCTTTGGGTTGTTTCATATATACGGACTATAGTTCGGGCCTTCATGCTTTATTGTTACACTATTTTACTTGTGTTGTTCATTTCTTTTCTTGTCTTTATAACTTTTTTACCGTTGAACTTCAAGGTTGGTTACTTTAGTAAAAATTAGCCTATTGAGAAGAAGAGTTAGTTGATTTATAAAACGCACCACATTTCTTCAAGTTGAGACTAATGATGCCACATAGTAGTAACCCACCCAAAAATTGTGTCCCTAAGCTTAGATGCTGTTAAGAATTATTTTTGCTTCGCGTTGAATTACTCTACCAACGCAGCCAGTGGCAATAAACAAGGACAATGTCACGGCGCAATTTTGGATCAAACTCCAGCTTTATCAATACTGAGTACACTGCTGCTATGGTGATTGCATTTACAAGTAAAACTAAGGAATTAAATATAAGGTACCGCCAAAAAAAAAAATGAAAGCTAAGCAGAACTGCAAGGTTAAGAGTAAACTTTGAGGAAGGGTTACCTAACTAAACTAGAGCTTGCTCGCCTGCCTGGTGTGCAGATTGACATGACAGATCCAACATATTAATAATATATTGGATAGGTTCAATTAAAATGCGCTCAGAGTATACAAAAATTTCTCATGAAAAATATATTCTATAACACAAAAATATTAAAGAAAACAAATCTAAATGACCATTTGATGAGGCAATGAATCTTTCTAAGCTGATACCAATCTTGTGCTGTGAGCTTGTGTCAACTGGAGGTGCCATTTGATGAATCCGATGCTTTTCCTTTTCCCATTCCTCCCTACCTCCTTCTGTGTGTGTGTGTGTGTGTTATATGCTTCTCATGGACTAATTCATGCTCCAATCTCAATGACCTTTTTGTTTCAATCTATAAATAACACTTCATTGCCTCGCCAATCTCATAGCTCTTTTGCTCCATATTAATCAAGTCCCTTCATTATTTTGCTTTGGCCTCATTTGCTTCTTGAGCGTCACCACTAAAATTCCCATATTATGGCTAACCAAGTCCCAAGCCGCCCGTGGTTTCGCTTAGCCTCGTTACGCTCTGTGGCTGCTCCTCCTCCTGCTCCGGCACAAGACCCTCGTCCTTCTCTGGTTCAGCCCACTAATAGGATCAACTCATCGCCGCCCCCGTCTGAGAGAGGATCTGTACCTTCATCTCCAGCTCAGAAACTTCCTGTTCAGTCTTCTTCTTCATTGCCAACTTCTCCTCTTCAAAATGGTTCACTCTCAACTTCCTCTTCTGTTTCTTCTCCAGCCCAGAAAGCATCTCCCCCACGTTCTTCTGCTTCTTCCCCAGTCAAGGTTGGGACCAGTCCCTCCACGAAGCATGTAGTTCAGACTGTAATGCAATCAACCAAGGTCAAACCCACCACACCACAATCTGCTTCTTCCTCAGCCAAGGGTGAGACCATGCCTCGAGGGTCCAGTCCCTCAACGAAACAGGTGGTTCAGACTCTAATGCAGACACAAAATGCCAAACCCACCACGCCACCGCCTTCTCCTCTGACTCTTCCACCCGCACAGTTGAAAGCTAACTCTGAGGTTAAGCCTAAGATACCAGAGGAAGCAGAGTCCAAGAGTGTGATACTTCAGAAGCGCATTGAAAAGCCTAAGCAGTGGGCAAATGACAACTCATGGGAAACCCAAAAGAACCACAATGAGAAACAGAACGGCAATGACAGAAAGTCTAGGCGTTCGGAGGATTCGCCGGTGAAATTTATAACTATTGCCGGTGAAAACAGAGGAGCATATATGGAGTTGATCCAATCACCGAAGAAACATGAATTCGGAGACAATCCCAATTATATTTACAGGAATGGAGTTTCGAAGACCGAAAATGGAGAATCAGGGAGCTCGAGCAGTGAAGAAGGTAATGTGAAAAGGAAGGAGAACAAAAACAACACAAGGACAAAATCATCGCATCCGATGGCGACGTTCATGAACAGTAATGTACAGTGCGTGAACAATTCCCTCCTGTACAATGCCTCCTGCAACCATCACAATCCGGGACTTCGCCTTTCTCTCACGAGGAAGCCATTCGAGAGCGGAGGATTCCATCTCAAGGAGATCGCCAATGGCAGGCACGATTGATTCGACGATGGTCTTTTGTTTCGAATGAAGCTCTAGTCAATTGATAAATGAAGTCGGTTCTTTCCTATGAATGACTCTGGAGGCTTGGTTTGTGTGTTTTTGGGTTTATGGTATGAAATACAAAATATCGGTTAAGAGTGGGGGTAAAATGGGAAAAATCCGTTCTGATCGTTGCAGTTTATTTTATTGCATTCATCTTAGTTCTGACTGGTGAATAATTCTGCAGAAACCACTGCAACTATTTGAAGAACAAAGATGAATTTGAAATAAAAACTTCTGCTTTAATTAAGAGAGATTGATGTTTGTAACCAAACAAACATACAATAAAAACTGGGTTTGGACTTCCAAATTGTTTGAAAAGAATCTAAAGTTGAACATTATCAACCCATATAAGGTGTATGTATCCCCAATCTTTTTAATGAAAAATTATCATAAGGTCCTAATAAAAAGATTGCAGTAGCAAAAACTCTAAAGAATGTATAAAAAAAATTCTAAATAGCAAGCTAGTAATATAAATTTGGTATCATTTCATACGCACCAAAATTTATTGTTACATGTTGTTAATTTAATTGTAGAACTTGTTGGCAACAAAAAAAAAACTTAATTGTAGATATTTGTATTAATTACATTTCTTATTTAGCATTTACCTTGATTCTCCTTTTTGTTAACCACAGGATTCCAACTTGCAACATTATGTAAAAAGTCTCAAATTACTTTTTTTTTGGTTGCAAGAAGCATCAAATTATTTTAACTCAGACCAACGACCTTTTGGGTTTAAATGGGCCAGTCAAGGGAAGCTCCAAAACTGGTTTACCTCGAAATCCCAACATTGGTTTTAGATCCCACATCCCAAAACTGTTCTTCGGCCAAAAAAAAAAAGGAATCATATTTAGGTAAGTCGCAGCGAAGTTCACGTTTTAGATTGATTGGGAAAGACAAAGTATACATGTCCGACTGCACACGCACACACCTAATGAAATTTAAAGAATAAGGAAGGGGCTTTTGTAATTTCTGATTGTTATTATGATCTCCTCTATCACATTCTGATGCTCATCTCCGGATTGCACGCCAAAAATACTCGGCCAAAGCCTTGTGTTCAACTAAAGATGTTTCAATCTACTTATTAAACTGAATTGAGTATAATCACTTTTCAAAAGTTAATTCCAAACAAGTTAATATCTATATTTAACAAAAACTACATTTCTGAAAATTAACCGCAGTGTCTCTAACCCCCAAATGATGATGTTTCCCCATTGTAGCTACATTTTACAGCGTTCAAGTTGAAGAGTGACTAAACTTATTTCAGGAAAGAGTGCTAATTATTTATTTCAGGAGTGAGAAATTTTTCTCCAAAGATGAATTTTTTTGTTGGTTGGGTTTAGGGGACAAACTTCTGCAAAGCAACCTACAGATGGTGCAGGAGAAAACATTGAAGAAGGAGGGGTAAGAGGGAGGTTGATGATGATGCAGATGATTTGACAGCCAGATAAGCATGTTTTTTCACATGTGAGATGACTCAGTGATGAGGTGGCTTGGCAAGGATTATTTTCTAAAAAAAATTAAAAAAATAAGAACTAAGTTATAATCAAATCAAAAGTTCTGGAACTGAATCGCATCGAATTATATTTGAAGGACTGAGTTACAAGTAGGTTAAAAGTTGAGGGACTAAAAGATTAATTTTTTTAAAATTTTATTCATGTTAACCCCCGCCTCAACCACGTTCTGGAAAAGGGTATTTTAGAGTGCGTTTTTACGCAAGCGCAATTTGTGACAATCGTATAAAACCCAACTCTAAATCTGTATTCATAACTTTCACTTGGCAGTAGAAGAGGAAAAGAAGTATTCGAGTGCTTTTTTTTAAACTTCATATAATTTTATCCCCCTCTGTGTCTGTGTCTGTGTGTGTGTGTGTGTGTGTAAACGTTTAGATGCTTTAGTTGAAGGATACATAAAAAACACACTAGCGCCAACGCACATGAAAATTTTTCTCTGGTCTTGCAAACTTATGCGTGTGGTCAGTTATACACATCATATTCTCTCTTGTTTTTTGGTGCCAAAAGGGAGGTCACTATCCTCTTCATTACTGAGCTAAACTTAAATAATATTGACGAAAGCAAAATAAGTTTCACAAACAAGCATGTGGGTGTGTTTCATTGCGACTAATTTTTGGAGGATAAGTCTAACGTAGCTTGCCTGGCACATCATGCTCTGGCGGACAAACTAATTTATTTAAGCAAGTTAATTCTGTTTTTGCTAATTATAGAAAGACTTGGTCCCAACTTCATGAATTTGTAGAAATAATATCTAAGAAAAATATGGAGAAGGTGCAACTGAACTGAACTTACAAAGCACGCCAAGGACATCCACGCACACAGTTTTATATTGGTCAGAAGTACATTTACATTAAATTGAACAGAGTGCTAAAAGGCAAGTCTAAAGCTTGGGAGCTAACAGCATGTTTGCCACTTCTTCTAAGTGCTTCTAAAAATACTTTTACGCAAGTTGAGATAAAACTCCTCTCACATGCTACCTCGGATTGCGTATAATCACTTTTCAAAAGTTATTTCCAAATCTAAATGAATAGTATGAGAAGACTTGTACTATGCTGGTGTATAGCAGCAAGATGCAGAAATTTGTTGGCTAGCTCAAGAAGATAGCTTCAACCAAAAGTATGTGTCTAATGCATTTCAGAGGCCTTCGTTTGATTTGCTCACAAGACGCATAAATTGTTAATTTCTACATCATGGTGCTTGTGTGTAAGATCTTAATGTGCAAAAATCTAGTTTGATGTGTATAGCTTACTATTACCATGAATTTTCAATGAACATTTTATTCTTTTCTCAGATAAAAAAACTAAAAATTGAAGCAGTCTCCTTGCAGTGACTTAAAAAGGACAGTATGTGCTCTATGTAGTTTCTAAGACTTGCATCACTCTGAAAAGTGTTATCGATCACTGTAAATAAAGATGTCATTTTCGAGGCCAAAAAAAAGAAGAAGCCATTTTCCTTTCTAAAAAATTTGCTTTAGCTGGGACACAAGTTTGTAAGCTTATGGGGTGGAAGCACTCAATATGACCCACAGGCACATACAGAAGAATTAAGAATCCAAAGCATTATTTTATTGGCCTTGAAGGCAACGGTTAGAACAAGCAACTAGACAACAATAAGCTATGCGTGGGAGACGACCAAGAGTACTATCTAATAATTAATGCCTAGCCACTATTTTCTGCTTGGCTAAGCCCTCTTGGAGAGACCTTTTCCAGTTCAGCTTTCACTTTCATACAACATTCATTCTTCACGTGAAATCAACATCATATTAACAATTAGTGCCCCTCCCGTTTGACCTTTTATATATAGACATTAGTTACTTGTATAGAGCTACAGAATGCAGATCCCGTATGTGTGTAGTGAAAGTAAATTCTTTGTATGTCATATGACCGAAAGGTTATGGGTTCAAATTATGAAAATAGTCTTTATGTTCATGAGATTAAGGTTACGTACACCTATCTCTCCCTAAATCTTCACCTAATGGAAATCTCGTGCAATGGACCACTCTAGAGTAAATCTTATGAGGCATGTCAAATGATATAATTCGAGTTGGAGCTCCACATAAATCTAAGATTAAGATTCTTATAAGGAAGATAATTAAGTCAATTTAGTCATAAAAATAAAAAGGTCGTATCCTGGTCAAGTGAAAACCGAGTCAATGGACAAAGAAATTAAAAACTTATCCACATTGTGATAGAGGAGAAGATAACAATAGCAAGTATAGTTCAACAAATCAAATATGACTATATGCAACAACCAGCAGCATCATATGGTTAGATAATTTTTGACTTCGCATATCCAGAAGTAGCCACTATAGGTGCAATGTTGTGCACAACATTTTGGCTTTCTGATTTTATAGCTTGTTTGGGATTAGCTTTTAAAAAGTGATTGTACACAATTCAAAATAAATATATGATAGGGATTTAGTTTCAGTTTGCCTGAAAGTGATTCTAGAAAGAGTTGACAAATAAGGCCTTAATACATGCATGCATTAACGGAATTGAAAAAACAATTAAATAAAACAAAGTTTAAAAGTATAAAACTAGGTCGATCTCATGAACTGGAAACTTGTGCTTAAGTTTATCAGACTTATAAGATGACATACTACTCGACATCTATGGTTTTGAGTTCAAAGAAACTTACCATATTTTTGGGAAATACTTGTATATTGTGTTGCCTTTTTATTGGATTAAACTATTTTTATCTCATATAAATTAATTATACATAAAACATGGCATTCACAGCATTACTGTTTTTGTTTTGTAGCAGTTTGGAAGAGAATCAGCATATGAAATATCTAAGCTTATTGATCCCTATTATTTCAATATTATTGCAGCAAAAGAGTACAGATAGGTAAAGCTTATGAGACTCGATTCATTTGTTTTTCTCTTCAACTTTGATTGCGACGTCAAGACAGAATTTATGGGATGTTTTAGACTCCATTGTTTAGTATTTTCGGTAATCCTGTTGTAATATTCTAACAATTTTAACTCTTAATTGTCTCATAAGGTGAAAGTGTTTTTGTCTTTTATAAATAAAGTGAGTCTAATCTTGTGCATTCATACACACATTGTTTATCTTTATCTTGATACAAAATTGTTGACCAAACACATAGTTGGAGGTAAAAGTTTTCTTCAATGAAAAATTATGCTTAAAAGCATTATTTTCCTTTCCTAATTTGAACCCTAACTCCTTCTCTTTGATTCTTTCCTTTCTGAACTTCTAAACAGAAGCATCGTTTTGCATTTTTCACTAGCAGAAAAGTCAAGGTTCAAAAAACCGGACCGGGCACTGAACCGGTCAAGGCAGTGGGTTAAGGGTTAATGGGTCAGATCGGGGTCAAAGCGGGGTCAGACCGGCCATATTAAAATAATGACATTTAATTGATAATATTAAAATATAATACTTTTAATAATGTTTAATTTCAAAATATTCATCTTTATCAGTTAAAATCTTTTAGTCATTGTAATTAATAATAATTCATAATAAAAAAAATATCATTAAAATTCATTCATCAACCATAAAACGTTAAGAATCAATCATAAAAAAAAATCATGTTTGTAGTAAAAAAAAAAGGAAAGGAATAAATACCATCTAATTCTTCCCTTTGTCACTAAATATTAATAAAAACAATAAAAAAAAGAGAGAAATTGAATTAAGGTCATACACAAGAAAATTAATATAAAAAAGGTCTCAAAAATTGCTACTGATAACTCATTTATTTGTCAATGATGCTCTTTTACTTTCTAATAAAAACCTTTTAAGACCTTTCTAATATTAATTTGTTTGTGTGGGACCTTAAAATAATTTTTTTAAAAAAAAAGCAAAGGAAGTATATTAAAAAAAAAGTAAAAAAAAAACATGTGACCCGGTCAACCCAGTTTTTTACCAGGTTGACCGGGTTGATCCGGGTCAACCCGGTCACCGGTTTTTCAGTGAACCGGACCGGACCATGGACCGGTCCGTCGGTTCACCGGCCGGTCCGGTACAGTTTTTTGTTCTTTGA
>QFDD01005052.1:0-11505 GCA_006871305.1 Vachellia collinsii | reverse complement strand
AGCAGAGTAGTAATATGCGACTGTAAGTTTTTATTTTACTTTTTATTTTCTTTGGGAACTTCTACTGAAGTATGCTATTGAATTGAGTTAATTCCTTATGTATTTAATAAATATTTGCAAAATCTGATCCTACATTAGCTTATTCATCCCTTTTCGAGTTGCAAGCAATCCAAAGCTGAAAAATGAGTCTGTAAATTGCTTCATCATTTGGGCATTGTATGAAGTGGATATGTTACAAGATTGCATTCCGTTAGCATGAACATGTTATTTTCCCTGCGTTTTATTTTAAGCAATATCATATCAAGCAACGAAAGCAAGAAGGAACACACACACACACACACAAAATGTTTTTTGTTAGTATTTTGAAGGGTTAAAAAATGTTATTGACATTTGGATTCTAATTGATAGTGTTGGAATGGAGGTGGGGATGGTATAGCAACAGCTACAATAATGCTTCTGGGAGATACTTGCACCCGTGGATGTAGATTTTGTGCCGTGAAGACCAGCAGAAATCCAGCGCCACCTGATCCAATGGAACCAGAAAATACTGCCAGGGCCATTGCAAGTTGGGGGTGTGTAATTATTAAGTTGAACTTAATATTACATTCTCAAAATGACATGCATTTTCCTCCAGCACAGATCTATGTGGAACACTATTGAATTTTTCATAAGATTCTATAGTTTTTTAAATGTTTGCAAGCGCATTTCCTACCAAATCATGTTCATTTTTTTAGATTATTATATTCTTTATTTGAATTTTACTAGATGTACTTCCTTGTTCATTACAAGTTTCCAACTTTTTCAGTGTAGATTATATTGTCCTAACAAGTGTAGATCGTGATGATATACCTGATGGAGGAAGTGGACATTTTGCTCAGACTGTCAAGGCCATGAAGGTTCCTTAATATTTTAAATTGTTGGTTTAAGATTCATTTTGCCATCTATTTCAAAAAAACACAATGTTGTTTCCATGCTTGTTTCTGCAGAAGTTGAAACCCGAGATCATGGTTGAGTGTTTAACATCTGATTTCCGGGGTGACTTGAAGGCTGTAGAGACTCTGGTTCAGTCAGGCTTAGATGTCTTTGCTCACAACATTGAAACAGTGAAACGGCTTCAAAGAATTGTTAGAGATCCTAGAGCTGGGTGAGTTGCATTGCTGATCCAAGCCAACTATTTTGTCATACAAAATAAGAAAATCAGCTATTTTAATTTGTTGTGGAGAAATACCAACGACAGGTACCATTCTTGGATGTGATTGAGATATGCATCTATGTGCTGTACATCTGAATCTCTAAACTATATTGCCAAATTGATTTGGCCAAAACATTTCCTATCTGATTCTGAGCAAATTCTCGAAACTGATTCAAAAAGTTTTGGAATTTGTGAAAGTAATTTTGATGTGTGTTTGAATGTCTTGGAAATCTGAACAATTACTGTGAATCATATCAAGGCCTGAACTAAAAAGACTGAAGCTTGTTTAACTCAAACCAGGACACAAGAATTTGTTAACTTTGAATGTTTCATGTATTTTGATACATTTCAAACATATATTGTTTGATATGCTACATGTTCATTTTTATGTAAATATTCAGTATTTTAGTTGATCTATGCACTTCCCATATTTTAGTTGTTCAAAAAATTACGACATCCTTGCACACATCATACACTTGTTACTTTGATTCTCTTGATGATTGTGCTCCTCCCATTTGCCCTATTATGTGCTTCATATTTCTCTTGTTCCATTGGCTGGAAAATTTAGGACCAGTTCGTTTAAGATCAAGGAAAAAAAGGTTGATTTAATGATTTTAGTTAGGCTGAACATGAGAAAGTATTTGGGAAAATTTAAGCTAAACACATGAAGGATGTGTTGGAGAAAAGCTTGCTTTGATAAACTATTTTGAATAGCTTATAAAAAAAAGCTAAAAATATTTTCCTCCCCATCAAAACCTTCATGATTAGTTTAATGTTCTCCAAACAACTCAAGTGTTAAATTTAACTAAAATCACCTTTTTTTCTTTAATTTTAAACTAATTGGCCTTTAATTGCTGAAATTACAAAGCAGTGACATGTCCAATGCAAGTTCCTTGTGTATTAGTGTTGGATATCAGATGCTTATCCAAATCCAATAAGTTTGTGGAACATAACTTTTTTCTTTTGGAGAGAAGAAAAAGGGAAAAAAACCAGTAATTGATACTGAGGAAATTTGGTTGGGATATGGCCCATGCGTAACCAGCACCTTGGATTGAGTCATTGAAACCTATGGTGCATAAAAAAGAAAAAGAAAAATTCAATTGAAGCATTTGGGTTGAAATTTCTTCTGTTGCCTCCTTTGAATTTGATTCCGATCTTCCTTTCCAACTTTGGTCAAAGTTTCTATTTCCCTGTGAGAAATCTTAATGTCTTGAAGTGGATCTGATGTTCTTCCTCTAGTTATCATGGAAAATTGAATAACATAGTTAGCCTAAATCCCACGTTGAGTGGTATGAAACACTCTTATGAGGTACTTAAGTGAATTGCTTTCCCTTCTCAATAGCTAGCTTGTAGGGGAGAGTTGGCTATTCCAAGGGTATTGATCTTGTTGGTTTTTATCAGTACAAGGTTTGATTAGTACTTCCATTGTATATGTGCTTCATGACTGAAATTCATAATATCAAGTTGGTACTGTCAAATCAGTTTATTGTTTGGCAGTTGGCACATAGAGCTAGCTGAACATCAAAAGGAAGAGGGAAAAGGTTCTGCATAAAAGATTGCAAAATTCCAACCCTAATTTAGACGCTGCTTTATTTTTTGGGCAAGTCATGCGTGATTTAAGGCATAAACAATCTGTTATCTGAGGCTTGTTTTGCTCCATTCTGAATTATCGTTTGCCCAGTCCCTCAATCCCATCTCTTACCAGTAGTGTGGTTGCAGGTATGAACAAAGCTTGTCTGTTCTAAAACATGCAAAAAATAGCAAGGAGGGCATGATAACAAAAACTTCTATAATGCTGGGCCTTGGAGAGTCCGATGATGAGGTGAAGGAAGCAATGGCTGATTTAAGGTCCATTGATGTTGATATTCTGACACTCGGGCAGTATTTGCAGGTGCGTTGATGTAGAATACTTTGGTGTTGTCTGTCCCAGCCTGCATTAGAAATTGATCTTAAATTCTTGTCGAATCTTGAAACTCCTTATTCCTCACAGATGACCCTGAATTTTCACTTGTAGCATTTCATAATTTTGGAGTTGCCATAACATGTTAGTTATCTTCAATTTGCACAATGTGCGATTGTCTTGGTTGACATTTACAGAATGTTACTTGTTAATTCAAAATATGTTATCATTGCAGCCGACTCCACTGCACTTGACTGTCAAAGAGTATGTCAGTCCTGAGAAATTTGCTTTATGGAAAGAATATGGCGAATCTATTGGGTTTCGATATGTGGCCAGTGGACCTCTGGTAAGCTCATCACCAATGCAATAGAATGCTAATCTAGTATCCTCTTTTTTTTTTTTTTTTTTTCCACGACTTGTATGCACGATCATTCTCGGTTTATTTTGGGACTAAATGACATGTCATTCGCAGAGGTTAAGTATACTTTGAACTTTTAACAGATTGTTCCAGATAGGCCAAAGATCAATAATCAGTGCTATATGTATAATGTTTATGAGCTGGATTTGGCTTGGGCCAAAGTCCAATGAGGTTTTAGTTGTGATCTCAAGTCAGTGTTGATTTATTAGAACTAGTTTTTTTAATAGTGATAAAACAGAAAAGCAAAATTGAAATAGTGAAAAAAAAACGATATATTTTTGGGTCAAACCAACCTGGACTTAAGTGCATGGACCGATCAGGATGGGCTTGAATCTATGCCATTGATCCAAATGTTAGGTTCAAGCCTAACTCTACTGTGCCGTGCCAAGTATACATATGGACCAACCTAACTCACGAGTCTGAGTGTTTGCAATATATATATATGATCATCTCATCTTCATTATGATGAGATCCTTGAAATCTCGTTGTGTTTCAGGTAAGATCTTCATACAGGGCCGGGGAGCTGTTCGTGCAGACCATGGTTAGAGAGGAGACAAAGAATGCTAGTGGCTCAGCCTTGTAACTAAGAGCTCTGTGATTTGGAAACTGAGCAACAACAAAGAGATTTCCACATAAGTAATTGGTGTCGAGTGCTTACCTTTTCTTGTTAATTATATAATCATATTAATTTCCTTGAGAAATTCTGTGCAATTATTTATTATTTTATAAGTATTCATTATATGCTTGGAACACAGAACGATCACCACAGCTGATGATTATTCTTTCAATGTTAAAGGGTGAAAGGTTATAGGCTATAGAAGTTGTTTATTTGTTTGTTGTCTAATGCTAAGGACTAAATGATACTCCCTCCGAATGAGGTCTTGTATTTAGGACAAGAGGGAGTAATATTGTTTGCAATGCAAGGTTTTGGTACTGATCTTCATGGTATTTGTTTCACGGCTCTTATAATTACATCCGCAGTTAAATTTAGATGCAAGTTCCTTTAGAGATTCAAATAGATAGCTTACAACTATGTCAAGAAGACGATGCAGTTAGTGACTCCAACCTAATAAAATCAATAATTAATCATTCAATGGTTTTTGTAGGAAGAATATGAAAATAATGATAGGATTTATTTTGTAAGCAATTATAATCTGTAACATTTGTGGGTTAGATTACACAAGACCATCTAAGAGAGACCACCATAACTCTCAAGTCAATAATAGTATGGGTCAACATTTTACTTCACATTAAATATTTAAATATTTGATAATAACTTTGTTAGAACTTTATATCAATGTCTTTAAAATTTGATAATAATTTTGAGTTATTGGAAATGATTATAGATGGTTTGGGTTTTCATTTGATACATGTGATGTATTATTACAAATTTGTGTATACATGATGTGCTGTATATTTTATAATTTAAATTGATTGATGTTGGTTTTTAAGATCTTTTAAAAATAAATTTTGTCAAGGTTGATATTTCAAATGTAATTTGATATTTCAAATGTAATTTTGTCATATCAAATCAAAAGTTAAGATATAAATATAGGAACTAGATTGTAGTGAGTTGAAATTTAAAATTAAGGAAACAAACTCTAATTGATTCAATAGTATAAGGATTGGATTGTATCAATTTAGAATATAGAAGCTAAATTATAATCAAATAAAAAACTATATGATCAAAAAATTAATTTTCCTAAAATTTTATTTACATGAGTGAAAGATGGCAACTGTATTTTTCTCAAAAAATATCTCATTCAGTCTCTTTTGAAGGATGGTCAAAGCCATTTGAAAGACAGTTCACATCCTTACTGGTTTGCTGTTTGACCAAAACAGAAGCAATTACTTGGCACCTTCTAATAGGGGTACATCACATCTTAGACATTCAAATTAATTGTAAATTTGAATGGGTATATATAAACACTATTTTGTTAGGCCAATAAGGGTATAAACACTATTTAAATGGCTAAAACTGTTATCAATAATATTCAATTCTTACAGCTATTTTTTTTTTTTTGAAAAAAAGGAAATACTGTTTATAGTGGATTGCACATGAGAGTCATGAGAAAGTAATGTTTTAATGAAGATATTTTGAATTATTTTCTTCCGGGGAAATATTACTATATTTAACATATATATATATAGAGAGAGAGAGAGAGAGAGTTATTTGGTGGAATACAATAGGTGACATGAAACTGACATTTTGAATTGATGTACTGCCTCAGATTACTTCTTTTTTTGTCCCCATTGGACACGTCTCTCTAACCCGTAGAAACATCTTATCAGATCAATGAATCTTCCTGTTCCCTTCAAAGTTTTACACAGTAACAATTATTTCAAGCATACTCTTGCAATGCATGCCAAAACATTAAATGCCTATCCTAGTGTTTAATATACCACATTAATCTATCAATATTTAATAAAATGCTAAAAGGTCTTCTCTTAAATTTATATACCACCAAGAATGATCATCATCCAATATTATTGGGACCAGTTAAAAAGGAATTATTCTCTACGATATACTTGATCTTGAAGTGGTGCATCTTTAGAAAAAGAGGGGTTTTTGTCACGGTACACTGCAAACAGTAAAAAAAATTATCTATATGCTACACCTCAAAAAAAATTGACGCAAAGACTGCACTTTTCTTAAACTCGCCCATCACGTGAGCGAGTTTAAGGGAAATTTTGTCAAACTCACCCATCACATGGGCGAGTTTGACATATTAAATTTTTTTAAAAAAAAATTTTTGGAACTCGTCCAACAAGTGGACGAGTTCCAAAACTTTTAATATTTTTTGAATAAAAAAATAATTTTTAATAATTTTTTAAATAATTATTTAAAAAAATTATTAAAAATTATTTTTTTCAGTTTTTTAATTTTTTTTATATTTGTTTGATAATATTTAGGTAAAAATATGGGTATGAAAAACGAAAGGCAGTGCATTTATAATTTCTCTATTCTCTCTCTTTTTTAAATTACAAAAGGCAAGTGAATAAATTTGAAATTGAAAAATAATTTCCGCGTTGATTCAATATCCCCTTCCTCCCTTATCAGATTTTCAACAACCTTATCACTCTTGAAGATTATTAAAAATTATTTTTTTTCCGTTTTTTAATTTATTTTTTTTATATTTGTTTGATAATATTTAGGTAAAAACATAGGTATGAAAAGTGAAAAGCAGTGTATTTATAATTTCTCTCTTTTCTCTCTTGAGGAAGGGGACATTGAAGCTTCTTCAGGAGTGATAAGGTTGTTGAAAATCTGATAAGGGAGGAAGGGGATATTGAATCAACGCGGAAATTATTTTTCAATTTTAAATTTATTCACTTGCCTTTGTAATTTAAAAAGAGAGAGAATAGAGAAATTATAAATGCACTGCCTTTCGTTTTTCATACCCATCTTTTTACCTAAATATTATCAAACAAATATAAAAAAAATTAAAAAACGGAAAAAAATAATTTTTAATAATTTTTTTAAAATAATTATTTAAAAAATAATTATTTTTTTTCGTTTTTAATTTTTTTATTAAAAAAATATTAAAAGTTTTGGAACTCGTCCACTAGTTCCAAAAAAAAATTTTAAAAAAAAAATTTTAATATGTCAAACTCGCCCACATCATGGGCGAGTTTGACAAAATTTCCTTTAAACTCGCCCGCGTGATGAGTGAGTTTAAGAAAAGTGTAGTGTTTACATAAAATTTTTTTGATATGTAGTATATAGGTAATTATTTTTATTGTTTGCAGTGTACCGCGACAAAAACCAAAGAGTTTGCCTTTTTCAACTACTTTGATACTTGATTTTCACATCAAACTCATTACTCAAACTAACAAGCAATTTCTGTTCTTTCTTCTTTATCAATCTTTCTGGATCCATTTCCTGCCACCAAATTTCTAATAATTTGAACCACTAGATGATAAAGATCTCAATTGGTCCCAGGGGGTGCCAATAATTCAATCTTCAAGATAGGTGTGCTTTAAGCAATATTATATTCAGATCAATGCAGGAGAAGAAAACTCAATCTGAGTTGAGTTGGTACATCAACTGGTCCCTCTTTCTTCCAATCCAAACAAATCATCGGTTCCTATCACTATAAGTAGATTCATCATCTCAGATTCTCAGCTCAATCCCAATCACCATCTTTGTGAGCCAGAACTTTTATTTCTTTCGCAGTCCATCTTCAAATTTCTGACACTTAAAAATGAAGATTACAGCTCTGTTACTTCTTTTCTTGCTTCAATCTATTGTTGCTTTTGGTTCTGATCCAGATCCAGTCATGGATTTCTGCTTACCCGTTTCACCATCGAACCCTTTCTCCTGCAAAAACGCATCATTAGCCACAATCCACGACTTCACATTTTCCGGCATCAAGTTTCCCGGAAACTTCGAGAAATCTGGCTTTTCTGCCACGCCGGTGAATTCCAAGCTCTTTCCAGGTCTTAACACTCTCGGAATGTCGTTTGTGCGTGCCGATTTCGATGTCGGAGGCGTCAATGTGCCTCACTTCCATCCTAGGGCAACGGAAATCGGGTACGTGCTTGAAGGTAAGGTTTATTCTGGATTCATCGATACAAACAACAAGATTTTCGCTAAAGTCATTGAGAAGGGAGAGGTCATGGTGTTCCCAAGGGGTCTGGTTCATTTCCAGATGAATGTCGGCGATTCGCCGGCGGCTATTCTGGGCAACTTCGATAGCCAGAATCCTGGATTGCAGAAGATCCCTAATGCAGTTTTTGGATCTGGAATCAAGGTGGAGCTTCTGGAAAAGGCTTTTGGATTGAGCCCCAAGGAGCTTTCCAAGTTGAGGAACAGGTTCTCTTCTAGCTAATTTGCGTAGCCATGCATCAAAGGATTCTTCTTACAAACACTCGAACACAACAATGTGCATTGAATTAAAAAAAAAAAAAATCATGAAGTGTTGTGTGAATCTGAAAAGTATAAAAAGTTTCGAATTTTGAAGTGTTGTTGCTTCTTAGAGATATTATAATCTGTTCATTGATAGATGTTACTTCAGGATTCATCATCTGAATCTTATACAGCAGAATTATGTTTCATAGTAGTTGCTTCATGATGATTAGTTGTAAAAGAGCTCGCCAGAGGAATTGTATTTGAATTTTTGCATGCCATTCAAATAATTTAGTCTCGCTGCATTGTTAAGTTACCATAACTGTCTTCCACTTACTTGACATTCCTTTTGTGTTGGATGGAAGATGATCATTTGCCTTTGAGCGACAGGGCTAGACTTTTTTTTTAAAGTCGGAGAGGGAGATGTATATTTTTCAAAACCAATGCTTCTTAATATAAGGAAGAGGTAGCTGATTTTTTAAGGATATTAAATAAGATAATTAATTTATGATGTCAAAAAAATTAACTTATATATTTATTATTTTTCTCTAAATTAATTTATCTTACTTATAAATTGATATATTACAATCTAATAATATACATAAGTATTTTAGAATATACGTTATAATTATAATTAAGTAATTTATTTAACTTTGTTTCATATATAAAAAAAGTCAACTAATTTTTATATAAATTAATCTGTTAATCTTTTTCATCATATAGTTTTAAGTTATTTGTAATTTACTTGTCAAATTTTTATTGGTTCAGCCTCTATAATTGTGATTTGATTGTAACTCGATTTTTGAATTTTAACTATATACTACATAGTCTCTATAATTTAACAATTTAAAATATTAGTCATTTCCTTTCAGAAAATACAAATTTTTTTTAACTAAATCAAAACTATTAAGATTAAATTCCACCGAATGAAGACTATATTAAGTTTTGCCTGGTTCTAGATTTCCAGTACAAAATAAATTTAAGAAAATGATTAACTTGATGACCATGTAATTGCTAAACCCCATTTGTGATTCTAGTTTAATACCATGTCAATTTAAGAACGTACAACCCAAAAAAAAAAAATTGACCTGGACACCAAAAATTAGATCTTTAGCACTTAGTGATTGAGCTGTACTTGTTATTGAGAGCTTCCCATAACCTGCCCTTGTATCAAATTCACAGTTCAATAATTTGGACAAAATTGAAGTATGATGCTATTACTATGATTATATATGATATGAACGTGCCTTTAATGGACAACATCATTTCAAGGGAGTTGGCAACTGCCCCAAAAACTATTATTGTGGTGAATGATGCTATTGTGTTTGCTGGACATGTGGCTGTTGCACTCATTAGAGCAACTTTATAGTCTCCCCACGCGCATCTTGGTGCCATTTCTTTTGTTTGGAGGACCAAACTAACCGTGATCTTAGGCATAATCAACTTCAAAAGTATTTGATTGACTATTCTCTTTGCTTTTCTTTCACCATTGAAATACTCATTTTTTTTAACCCTTCTTTTCTTTTCCTTTTCTCTCAGCAAAAGTGGTTTCCAAAGACTTTCTTCTTTTCAATGTTAGTTTGTGTATGAAACGCATTTTTTAACCCTCTCACTTTTAAAACATTTCACGAACTTGTAACTTATGATAAACAAATCCATCACCTCTACTTATATCACACTCATAAAGGTATATGAAATGTAACATTTGCTTCAAAATGACAAGAGAAGATACTTTGGCAGCTTCTGAAAATTAGAATGACACAAATCCAAGCATATATAGTGTTATCCATATGATAACATTAATTAATTAAAAATAGAAAACCCAAATCAGCCATGTACTAACAAGAGTAAACCAACCTTGAGAGGCTCTAGCTAGATGATAAAGATAAACCCTGACCTGGAGTGGTTGAACTGTACTGGTTATTGAAAACCACAGAAAGTCTCCACCGCAGTTAAAGCAAAGCACTCAACATCTCATTCCATATATCAGGCACCCCAGGGAGGCACCAGTGGCTGCAATCAGAGGAAACTCCTTCTAGTTTCTGCTTCTCTTCTTGCGTTATCAACTTTCTGTAAATTGAAGGATGCCCGTCTCGTCGGAAAGCTGTCATGGTTGTAATATCCTGAAGATATACCGGAAAACTCATTCTCTTCAACACTCCTTGTAGAACTACAAGTGGTTCAGGAACATGTTGGTGGCTGAAAAATGGCAGAGGCTGCTTCTGGTTATAGCATTTCCATCCATTTTGCCTGCACATGAAAAATCCATGATCCAGAAGAGCAGAGCACAGCAAATATTGGAGTCACTTTGCACCTCCCATCAAATAAAATATGATAGTTTAAATTGCATCTAGACGGTGTCATGATATTTAAATATATATATATATAGTAAAAATAATGCGCATGAAGATGTAAAGTCTAATTTACAGTCATATTTTTGGTGTTATTTTTCGAATGTATGATGTAAATGATCCGATTTTTATTCTATTCGAGTAGGATCTGTGATCTTTAACATGAAAGAGATGATTAAGGTGAAATATGAGGCAAATGAGAGGAACGTGTACCTGTTATGCCTTGGTGACATGCTTCGGAAAATGACTCGGGTTTTACGAGGATCAAGATTTAAATCCACCCATTTTGCCCACGTACTGAGTCCTTTCTGATAAGCAACCATGGGGTTCATGTTTCTAATCAAACTGTTTCGTTCCATGTAATAATCCCATCTGATGATGTTAACAAGAACTTGATTATTAGAATGTTGAGTTTGGCTAAATTGGCAGCGACTTATGGAGAAGTTAAACAGGCCAATTTGTTAAAAACTGAAGCTAAACTTTAAGGAAATAAAACATATGAAGCAGAATTCAATGGGAATTGAGATTACGAGAAAGCTTTCTTACGAGCTAGTTTGATCAGAGTGAGTCCACCAATGAGCTGAATCAAACAAGAGAACATCAGCTCCTCTCCAATATCTTGCATTCTCTTCAATCAAATCCAAATGCAAGATTCTCTTATTTCCCTCCCCTCGTTTGAGTTCTACCAACAATGGTGCCCAGAAGAACTCAATTGAAGTCTCAAAATCCTGTCAGTGAGAATTAAGGGGTCAAATCACTTGTTCTAGAGAAGGAAAAGAGAATATATATATATAT
>QFDD01005051.1:0-11430 GCA_006871305.1 Vachellia collinsii | reverse complement strand
GAATCAGTAATATTGAGACCTTCCATATCTTTTGCCAAGCCAATCATTGTGCTGATTATTTGGCAAAATGTAGTGGTTGGGAGTCGTGGGAAATTAAGAGTGTTCAATTTTCAAAACTCACAGCTATTATGATTAGGCCATGTTTCAGCGACAATCAGCCTCATATCAAAGGAGAAGACCGCCAAACCTAGACACGTTAGTTTACATTTGCAGCTGTTTTTCCTTGCCAATTCTTGTCATGTTTTCCCTGTATTTATTTGGCAGAGGGTCCAAAATGCTGCTGATGAAGAGGAATCTGACAAGTTAAAAGCACAACAAAGTTCTCCCTCATGGGTGATCAGCTAGCGGGGATATGAATTGGACCTCTCTGCCACTTGATAAGCAAAGTTCTATGTCACCACTTGAGTGTAGTTCATTGTTAAAGCTTTTATCAGTTGACGTGACAATGTTAAAGCTTTTAGTAGTTGGTGTAACAATGTTGAACAAGTGCTACATTTGTTTTAATGTAACTTCAGTTGAATGAAAAAAAATGTAATTTCCCCGTATCTTTGTGCACAAATTTTTGATATTTTTTTATTCACTCATGACTTGTATGAAAATATGTATTAATTGGTATATTTATTATCAAAATGTAATATATAAGTATATATAACTTAAAATCAAATTAGATCATAACTTTATATGAGATTAGATTTTTGGCAGTAGTGAATTGATAAGTGACAGTGTTTATATTGACAAGTTAATGTGTTAAATTTGATAATTGGTGTATTTTGGATATTATCTGATATCAGGTTGTATATACTAATGTGTAGTTACTTGTTATTATTTATAAATTTACTTATCAATGTTGATTCAGTCATTTGTCAATTACAACACTTTCACTTAATTATCAATTTCTCTGTAGATAAAAAATTGATAGGGTTTTAAAACAATATGCTTTTGCTTATATTACAAACTTTGGTAATAATATGATATGATATTTTTCTATAAAGTAAGTTGTTAATATATAGAATTATACTAACTTTTTAATGTTGACATCCTCAATGTTCAAAGTCACTTGTTAATGTTCATACCATCACTTGTTAATTACAAAAGCCTCGCTTTGTAAACGCTTGCACCCTGAATTGGTATTTTTAAGACAAAGTAAATGTTAGTATATGATACATTTTAGTTGTATTGCCATATAACCTTAGTTGTTAATAAAATGACCTTAATTTGTCAACATTTGCACCCTCACTTGTCAATGCTCACAACTTCACTTTTCAATGCTGACATGCCCTTCAGATTTGTTCAAGTGAATTGTTAATGGAAAAACTTTCACTTTAGTCGTTACTTGCATCCTAACTTGTTAACTAACAACACCCTCTGTTGATTTTTTTTAAGATAAAGTTAATGTTAATATATAAATACATTTTGGTTATATTATACAATAATATATAACTTTATTTTTAATAATATTAGAAATTATCTATCGTTTAATTCTCAACCAAGTTGTTAATAACAGATACAAAATCAGACGATAAATAAGTTAACAACAATTTTATCCTCAAGATGAGAAAATCAATTCACAGTATCAATTGGGATCCTTTAAGAGCATTTTCAAGCTCTTTAAAAGTCCAGGGAATGAATCATCCTATCACCTTTAAATACAACAAAAAAGAAAAAAAAAACATCCCATAAATTAATTCACAAACTACAAAACCAAAAAATATACAAAAACCATAACATGAAGTAATTTAATTTAATTCAAGTAAAATAAGAACCATAACCAAAAACAACAGTTTAAAATCCAATCATGATCTTTCCCTACTCTAAATTTTTGAACTAGTCATATCTCCAGATAGAATTACATTCAATCTCGTTACTGTGCCCTGCAGTGCTTATCACTTATGCTACTATATTGCTTCTAAAATTGGTTTTACATATTTGTGATTATAGAATATTTTGGTTGTACTTTTCTTCTATGGAACATGTAAATGAATATATGATTCACTGATTTTTTATATTAATTGTTAGATTTGAATGTGGCACCTTTGTAGAGTATGAATTCATAGGTTCTTTGTTTCACATAAAATTTTGCATGACTTGGTAATTAATGACACACAATTTGTTTGAGTAAAGTGTAAATTTACTTCAAAAATTTTTTTTGTTAAGATCAGAATTACTCCAAAATTTTTTTTAAAGAGTAATGTTACCTTTTACTATTAAAAATGCTAATAGTCATTATTGATTTTTAACTATCAATACTAGTTTTTCAACAAAATTAGGTAACATTTGATTAATTTTAAAATTTTCAGGGTAACATTGCTTTTAAAAATAAACTTTCAGAACAACATTATTTTTGAAAGAAAATTTTTAAGACAAATTTACACGTTAAATTCACCTTCTGTTTGTCAAATTTTTCTGCAATAACTCATTGCATCCATTATATTATTTATGGAATTATTTTTTTTGAAAAAAGAGAAAGAATGATGATTAGATATTAACGAGATCACTGTGACATTATGGGATATCAATGGAGGTGTGTCTAACTGTATTTTTGAATTAAATTGGGGCCCACAATGCATGTGGCTACAAAGCAAATCGCAATTTTTTTTTAATAACCTAGGAAAAGAAGGGAGAATTGGAGAAAAATTCTTCATTAAGAAATTAATTGTAAAATTGGATATTTTGAAGAATATGCAATTGAGCTTTTACGTATATAACTAAACTTTTATATGTTACACTGAACTTCCACATATGTAACTGAACAGGTTTATGTAATTTAGAGATTTTTTTCCCATTCCCCAAAAAAAGTATTGAGTTGCACCTTAAAGGACACTCTTTGAATAAGACATTGCACATAGGCAAGATGTCACCAGCAAACATAATGGAGTTGAAATGTTTAAAATTATAAATCAACATTTTCACCGACTAAATAAGCTTGTTTGGCAACTTGGATAAAAAAGTAATTTAGTGACTTTTGAAATAAGGTTACTCTCATTATTTTGTTAAAAACGCATTGATTAAAATCGACTAATCACGGATTATGCCGAATTATTGACTTATAAACTCCAATGTTATTAACTTTTATTACGAGTAGTTAAATTATTTAAATAATCTTCAACCATGTGCTTGAAGAAGTAGGTAGATACGGTAATTCAATTATTCATTAGTATAGAAATTTTTTATTGATAATATAATCTGTTCGTTTCTATAAACAATATACTGTAGCTATGGATATATTTAGCAAAAAAAAAATGAAAATCGATAAATGGAATTTACTTAAACTAAAAAAGAAAATTTATAATTAATGTATTCTACCCCTGTGTACACCCAATGAATTTCATTATGGCACATTAGATACTTACATATGGCCGAAAAATAAAGGGGATAAAATGCGTGTACGATTCTGAATGAATAACTTCCACTTATATACATATATATTGAGGAAATTGTTCTGCCATTCATTTTCCTCTTTCTTATTCTCACAACAAGTTAGGAACTTCTGGAGAAGAAAATTGTCTAAAAATGTGAAAGGTACATAACATCTCTTCTCCACAAGACCAAGTAGCGAAACCGTATAAATATAACCGTATATACAAGTATCTGCTGAAGGTACGTTTGATCCAAAAACCACCAAATCAGGAACCGCGATTTCTGTTTTCCTCTCTCTTACTACTTCACTCACTTGGGTGTCCAAACGCCTGGTCTGCCACGAGTGAACCAGCCTCCTCCTGATGATATCTCACTTGGAAGAGATCAACAAGGAAGATCAGAAAATCGCACAAACAGTCACAGTTAATTCGGCGAAGTGGGGAAAATATATTCAACAATAAACTCAGGAAAAAAAATGCTAAAGATCCATTCTTTCGGCGGCGACTGATTTCCCGTTTGCTTCTTCTCATGCCATTTCTGCTATAGATCTCCACCCGTTTTAAACCCTCTTGCTCAGTTGTCTCTGTCTTCTCCCTCCACTGCAACCCAGCTCCATCTTGGTGCGTTTGCCATGTTCTTCTGACCAAGTATCTGTTAGTGAAATGATATTTTGAGTTTATCATTTCTGGGGTTTTCTGCCCTTTCATTGCATGCGATGTTACAGGCCCTTCTCTTATTTATTGGATTTTGTTTTTTTTAACTTCTTATTGGGATTTATAGGCTTGGAGGTGTGAGCTTTCTCAGGCGAAAGGGAAGTTTCAGGCCTTCTTCTGGACTGCGGGGTAGTTTGGCAATGGCGGGTTGCGATTGATTTCTTGGGATTACAATTTTTCTGTCTAGTTTTGCATTTGGTGAAATGGGTAGCTCGGGAGAGTCCAACACTAACGGAATCGATGCGTCGGTGGGTGGCTTGGTTTGGGTCCGACGCCGAAACGGGTCTTGGTGGCCTGGAAGGATAATGGGTCTCGATGAATTGTCTGAGGGTTGCTTGGTTTCGCCGAGATCGGGTACTCCAGTTAAGCTGTTGGGTCGCGATGACGCAAGCGTGTAAGTTCTCGTTCTTACTGTGTTTCCACTTTCCACTCGATGAACTTGCTCATAATTTTTTCCCCTTTTGACTAGCACCGTGCTAGTTGTTGTATAGTTTGTAAAGGGTTTCCGAGCAATGTTGTGACAAGTAATGTATTTGTAAGTTCTACTATCTGATTAGGTGTGTTGGTATGTTAATAATTGCTGTCGTTGTATCCTCAGGGCATTTTGCTTCAGTGATTCTTTCTTTTGGTTTCACAAATCATAATCTTGATTATCTATCTGGTGTTTGATTGATTGTGCTAAATTCAGTTGTGTTTTATTTCCCTTGGGATTAGAATCAATGTTCGCAAGCAGACCTTTCTTTTCATATTAAAGCAAGTACTGGTGTTATGTGGGATATGGTATATTCTTTACATTTGAATGATTGGCACTTGAAGCAGGTGTTGAGCGCTACTTAGTTGTTTCCACCACTAAGATATATTCCCAATGCTTCACTATACTCCTAACAGGACTATCACATCTGCCTTCATATGTATTTTGCAGTTAGGTATTTCGTGTTTCTTTTCCGCGGGGGGGGGGGGGTGTTTTAAATTTGGCAATATATGAAGACGTAGCTGCTGATATTCCCGTTTAACTCCATTTCTCCTAATTTCATCTTTAACGAACACATCGTTGATGTTCAAAGTTCATCTTGCTAGGTGATGGAGCTATAGTGTCTTTAATCATATAGTATTTCTTGGGGGGGCTTTCTGTTGTGTGGGTAAAATGCTCTGTTTTGGCATTGCACAATAAGTTGTGATCTTTTATAATAAACTTTTAGTATATTTTGACAGATTTGGGTGCCTCCCAATATCATGGAGCATCTTTTATGATTAGTTATTTTGTGCTTAGGAAGGGAGAAAGTTTTCTGGACATGTGCATTGTAGCCTGCATGGTGTTTTTGGGTTTGTGCCATCGAATCTATATTATGAGGTAGAATTGTTTGCTTCACATCTTAATCTTATTGGGCTCATGTTCTTTTAAGGGGCACGCTCTCTGTGTTGAGGCATTGTGAAGTATATTTACATGCAACTATGGCATAGAGATTTATATGCCATTGTTATAAATCTTGTCCTTTGATGGTGTAGCCTTTATAGATTCCAAAAACTGATATGCTTATGTTGCTTGAGTGGAAATTTCACTTTGTTAAGGCTGTAATTAGAGTTGGTGACAAAATATATTTTTATGATGTTTGGTAAATGGCATAGTTGCTTTGTAGCAAAGAAAGCTTTCATGTTTATGGGAGAGAGCTTTCCCATTCCCATTTATTCTATATGGGCTCTTATGCCAACTCTGCGACTGCCTAGTTAAGCTGGTAACAAATTCTTTAGAATGAAGAATTAATTTTAGAATAAAATAAATCGTTCTACTAGGTTTTTCTTTTAGCAGGAAGTTAGTCTTTTATAAATTAGACATGTAAATTTTATAGATCTCCTGTATTTTTATTCATTGAGGTTAACTTAATTGTCTGTTTAATTATTTGTCAATGTTGTGGAGATTTATTAATCATTGCTTGCAGTCTGATTTTGGCAAACTTCTTCATGATTCAGGGATTGGTATAATCTTGAAAAATCAAAGCGTGTTAAAGCTTTTCGTTGCGGAGAGTATGATGAGTGCATTGAGAAGGCAAAGGCTGCTGCTGCTAATTCCAATAAGAAAACTGTGAAGTATGCTCGCAGGGAAGATGCTATTCTCCATGCTCTTGAGATAGAGAGCTCTCGCCTTGGTAAAGAACCATTAAAATTTTACTCAAGAGCAGACAAATCAGCTAGTGAACATGGTGATTCGGCTGGAGCCTCACCAGGCACGTCTAATTCCGGGGATGACAATGAGGATGTGACCGATGATTTGAGTGATTCTGAAGACAATTCTAATTCAGCTCCAGAATTATCTCAATCTGGTATATCTTTTGAAGATCCAAATCACAACGGTTCCTCCAAGATGCAATCTGTTCAGGGAAGAAGAAGAACCCCTAATGATTCAGAAGATGATGGAACAGGAGTAAAGCGAATGAAAGGACTTGAGGACCTTGGTATTGGTGTAGCCTCAAAGAGAAAGGTCCAGGGAGCTGGGACAACTGTTGTTGTTCAGCAAGAAAGTACTTCTCCCAGGAACTTACAAACAGGAAATTGCCTGGCTAATGGAACTTCTGTAAATGGGGCTAAGGGTAGTTCTTCAACTCTGAAAAGGAAGAGATCGCAGGTGGCAAATGTTCATGAATCCTTGAAAAGGAAAAATCGATGCCGACCTTTGACAAAGGTTTTGGAGAGTACAGCCATGGTATCAGTTCCTGTTGTTTGTGATCAGCTTCCTAGCTCAACGAGTTCTCTACTTTGTGGGATATCTGATATCAGAATTTCTGGATTTGATTCCAATGAGTCAAAGAAAAGCTCTCCGCTGATAATACATAATATGGATGGTACAGGAGTTGAATGCAAGAAGGTGGCTGCTTTAAATGCTCACGAGCAGGGCAATGATGCTTCCCAAATTAGTCACAATGTCAAGGAGCATGAGGCTTCTGGTGTATCAGGGCTGATTGGGAATGATTCTTCTGATACATTATTTGATGTGCCGTTGGGGGAGGAGAAACATACTCCAGGTATGCTTCAACATGTGGTACTTTAATCTGGACTTTCTTGTGCATGTGCATTGTATGAATGAAATTTTGAATGCTTCCTATCTCATTATCATCTTTATTTTTTGTTTTTTGTTTTTTGTTAGGAATGATTATTTTTCCCTTTTTATGGCTGTTTGCCTGTCTTCATGAATCAGGTCGTTTGACTAATACATCAATATGGGTGGGATTTCTAACCAGGATTTGATCAATTTTAATATTTTTATGCTTATTATAATTTATTTAAACAAGCATCCCCTCTTTTGAAGTCTTTAAACTGCTTCCTTTGGTTTTCATGGTCTGGTGTGCCAAAGTTATGGCACAAATTGATGGTGTTAAGTAGAGTGGCTTTCCTGGTAGATCTGAAGTATTAACTGATTGATGTCAAACATGTCAATGCTGGTGTAAATTCAATTTTCTTTCCTTCTGTTGCCATTTTCTTTCTGAATTAGATCTTTTTTCCCATTAATATTTATTTTCTGTGAGTCTGCTTCCATGTAGCCATGCTGCTTGTGTGCACCCTTGTATGTTCTGAATTTTTTATTTGAACTTTAAAAATTACTGGGGTGGCCAATTTTCCTTAATGCTGATGTAATTCCATCTTTCAGGTTTATCTTCCATTATCTGTTCTGGTTCACCAGGAAAGCCTCAAGTTTCTAGGTTCGGACAACAATCTTGTCTTGGTAGTCAATCTGATGCTCGGTCATTGCAAGAGGGTCGGAATGAATCTGCTCCTGCTAGCCCAGCTTCTGGTCATAATACTATCAGCCATAGAGTTGAGAAAAGTAGTTCAAAGTGGCAGTCAAAAAGAAAGAGGAATTCTAGACATAGAAGTAAAAATAGAAAACAAGGCTCTAGAAAATTTGTGGACATGGACAATGAGCCCACTGCTTATTTGGCAGGTCTTGAGAAGCCAGACAGATTCTCTCGGGTTGCTGGTCCTAAAGCTGAATTAAATGTCTCAAGCGTACCTGCTGCTTCACACAATTGTACTTTTCAGGTTAAGTGCAAACCAGTTGCTGAAAGTCATCTTGATGCATTTCATGACATGAGCAAGCCTACAAAGGGGATAACATCTGGGGTGAAGTTGATTCCTGATAGATCACTCATGACTCCAAGGTCACTTCCTTATCGCCAATCCCGGTTTACTGTCAATTCGAGATATCAAACAGTGGATTTCCCTGGTAGAAATTATTATTCTGAAGCCTCGTTATATGAAGTTAAACTTGAAGTTAAAGCCAGCTATAGGCCACAGCATGTACCTTTAGTTTCTCTTATGAGTAAATTGAATGGTAAAGCAATTGTTGGGCACCCTCTTACTGTTGAGACTTTGGGCAATGGTCACTGTGACGAATTGCTGAGTAGCATCAGATGTGGCTCACAAGTTGGTGACATTTATTGTGCTGTCAAGCCAAAGTCAGTGTCAGAAATAATACATTCCAAGACTTATCCTCGTTTTTCACCTAGTAAATCTTGCCGGTCCAAAAAATCCGGGCCATCATCTAAAAAGACCAGGAAATTGTCATCACTGACCAGTCACAGGCAATCAGATGAGGATAGAAGACCTCTGGTGGATAAGCCTAAGGGTCCTGTTATAGCATGTATACCCCTGAAGGTGGTTTTTAGTAGGATAAACGAGGCAGTGAATGGCCAAACCCGGCAAACATACCGTGTATTACCAACATCCAACCCTTAATTTGACTTGATGGAAAGAGGTTGCTGAGAGGGAATTGCATGGAGAATTGGTTGCTATAGTAATTAGAGTTGTTTTCTACTTATTTAAGCAATGCACAGTTTGCAGCAGCACTTTAACTCTGCCATGAAGGTGAAATCTTTCGTACAATTTGAGGATATATTTCCATGTGGACCTTGATGGGGTTTAAAATTATCTGAGGCTTTTGGCTCTGTAAATAATGTAACATTAGCTGAGTTGTAAAGATGAACAAGTATTAGGCATTGTTGACCTGATGTTAGTTTCTCCTTTTTTAGTCATGAATTTAGCTGTTTAGGAAGCTCAAATAACTTTGACAAATTCATATTGTACTTGGATCCTGAACTTTGTTAGTTACCTAGAAGTCTACAACTGAAATGAAATTGTGGGAGCTTTTTGGATCACTCTTCAAACAATCCTCTTTTCATACAGGGATGGATCCATTCAAAACCTATCTGCCCCCACAAAATTTATAAATTTCCTATTATGTATAATTTATATATGTAAGAGTAATATGTATCAGTTGCTTCTCCTCCTTACTCCTGTTTTTCTACCTCATCTTTGGCGCTTCACTTGCTTCTTTGTTTCCTTTTTAAAAGTGAACAATACATTGAATAGAAATACTGAAATAGTTTATTGAAGTATTTTGTCATTTTGTGATCAAGAGATTTTGGCTTTTTCTATCAACTTTCTTCTGAATGGTTCTGATTGAAACGCATGGAGTGTAGGCATGCCTTTTGTTTTATTTTCTTTATTTATTTATTTATCTTATGATAAGAATTTATTTAAATTTTGAAATAAAATTTGGGGTTTTTTAGGCTTCTTCCTGTATAAAATTTTCTGAAAAGAAAAGCAACATCTGAACAACACTCTTCTCGAGCACTTGATCAGAATAAAATATTCTTGGAATTTGATTTAGGAAGAAAACATTTTTAGTGATATAAGATAGAGGCCAAAAATTTCCTGTTATTGTTTTTTTTAATAAAAAAAGAATATGCACTGATAGTCTCGTATCCTTTATTTACAGAAAGTTTATATGCCATTAGATTATAAAGTCATTGGTCATGTCATCATTCAAATGATAGAGATAGAATTATGATATATTTGCAAACAAGTCCTTGTGTATCAAAAGAGAATGTTGCACTTGATGAAAAATGCCATGGGAACAATCCATTATCTTAAGCATTACAACGAAGAGATCAAGATATTGTAAACAAAGATTACAAGTTATGAGGGATGGTGGTTGGCATTCTTTGCTCTATGAAGTTTCATCATTTTGTGAGCAGCAATATGTTATGATTTCAAATATGAATAATACTCGGGTTTGCATAATGCATAGATCATAGTTCAACCCAACATTTGGTATGTTTTATAAATTGGCAGAATGAATTCGACAGCTCGTAGTTTAACCTAATGTAAAAGAAATTCGAAATTGGGTTGGATTGGAAATTACGTCATAACAGAGAAAATTTATAATTCATGTCATTTTTAAGTTGAATTGTTTTAGAGTTATTGATTCACAACTTTGAATAAATATTTTACAGAAATGAATACTGAATCACTTTTTTTTTTTGTGTCATTCTTAAACATTGAAGATTTATTTTTGGCATCTCACAAGGAGAAGTTATTTCATTTGACTCAACTTCACCCAGGTGAATCTTCACAAATTATTTTACAAATGTACTCTTTGGCAATGCGTTTTCAGAACAAGTGTATTCCTTATAAAATTAGCTTGAATATTACCGATGTTAATTGTGGCAGAAGAATCAGAAGGTTAACAATATGGAAGAAAAATTGTAGAACGATTGTTTGGTTATTTACAGAGAGAGAAATTCTTGCATGCATTGAAGAATAAAAAGTCACTATTTCTTTATGAGATGCAGTTTCTCACCCATATCAAATAACTAATAAACCAACAAGAACAAACTATTGATTGATGTGTTAAACGGTTCAACCTTACAAAGAGAAGAACATAAATTTAAATGCTGAGAAATACACTTTTTAAAAAAGTTGAAAATCTTTACTTTCTAAATCTAATAAAAAAAATTAGTCTCAAATCCAAAATAATTTGGAGTCACCCTTGGTAACCCACCAAAATAAATAATAAATTAAAGAATTATTCATATCACATACAGCAGCATTTATATACTTTTTTTCTTCCTTGTTTTTTTTTTGGCCAAAGAACAGCAGCATTTATATACAGCTATGCACAACAGTGTCTCTCCAACTTGTTTCATCTTCCATGAACAAAACTTATCTCTTCGATTCACAATCTCTTCTGAAAGAAACTATGCCTGAGATTTGCCACCGGAGCTTCCAAGGCGCCCGCTGACTTGGCGGGCATATGCCACAACAGCCTTAGCCCATCTCCTGATATCAGCCTTCAGCTTGTTGGAATCCATGTCCTTCAGCTGCTTCCCCGGTTCCAGAGACACTTCAACGAACGAGAACCACCGGTTGAAACGCCGTCTTTTCGTGGCTTTCTCAACCGCTCCGCCGTTGAGGGAGGCAGATTTCTTTACCGACATCGTTGCTGATTGTTCAGCAGCCAGAATAGTCTGATAATAATATGTTATCTCAAATAGCAGACACAGAACAGTGCAGGGCCTTATATATA
>QFDD01005050.1:0-13847 GCA_006871305.1 Vachellia collinsii | reverse complement strand
AAATGTATAACATATATCAAAGTTTGCATTATATAATTAAATAGCTTTGGCAACAAGTAATCTCTTGGTGAATCAAAAGGTCATGCATTTGAACCTTCCTTAGTCACAAAATGTATAACATATATCAAAGTTTGCATTATATAATTAAATAGCTTTGGCAACAAGTAATCTCTTGGTGAATCAAAAGGTCATGCATTTGAACCTTCCTTAGTCACAAAATGTATAACATATATCAAAGTTTGCATTATATAATTAAATAGCTTTGGCAACAAGTAATCTCTTGGTGAATCAAAAGGTCGTGCATTTGAACCTTCCTTAGTCACAAAATATAATTTCAGTCTAGTCATTTTGTCATGTAGAGTAATTTCAGATTTATTTAGTCCTGATTTTAAATTTAAATTAATTTATTTGTGAGATACTTTATTAAAATTCTCCCTCAAAATTACTATAATGGTTAACCTATCAATGTCTCAAAGAATTCGACACACCCTTGAAGGCAATTTTTTTTATCCTAGATCAACAAAGGGTGGATTTTGATGAAGGAGCTTCGCTTGTTTCTGAATTTTCCTGGTAAATTTTGAGTTTATATATTTCAGATATTATTAAAAAAAATAAGAAGAATTTGACAAGGGAGCTCTCATCATCACGTCGACCTTCCTCACATATCCTCCGATAGGATACCAGAAATTATGGCCAGCGGAGCGTTTCTCACTGCGGCTCTTCATGGCGCTTCTCATAGACTATCATCTTCTAACATCACTAACTACTTCCAATCTAAAAAGCTCAAGGATAGCTTGTGTTAGAAATTTTTAAAATAAAGAGATGTGTTTTTTCAAATGAAGAGATGCAATGCCCTTAGAAAATAACTATTTGTTTGAAGGGTTGTGTAGGGAGTTATCATTCTAAAGTTATGTATCCCTACATGTATAAAGATGTAACTCTTCTTTGAAAAGTCATTGGTTGTGACTTTTTATTGAAGTGGTATGGTTGTGACCTTTTAACTGAAAAGATATTACTTCAAAAGGTACCACTTCAAGACATCTCTCTACATTCTATAAATACCCTCCCCATCACTCCATTTGCACACACAATTTTTCACACAACAAGATCAAACTCATTGTCTTTCTTTTTGAGTGCACACATAGAAAAAGCCAAACTGTCACTTTGTAAAAGCCTTTGTTGTCTTGGCTTGAGTTTTGGAGTGCAATCCATACTCAATGATCTCTATTGTATCCTGTAGGAAATTCTTCGGTTTACCCAACTTGCACCCTGGAATATAGGAATAGGTGGGGTGAATTAAGTTTCAAGGAAAGTGTTGCCCACGCCTTGGAGACTTCGTGCACAACTTTCTTCTTCATCTCTTCTTCTTGTACTTTTTAGAGAGCCATTCCCACTAACCGCTTGCTCAAAAAGCTCCGCATCACTCTCATTTATGTATATATAGTGCTTGATGATGCAGATGCGATGCAGTACTCAAACCCCAATGTTAAGAAATGGCTTGACGAGCAAAAACATGATGTGTATGTGGCGGATGATCTCTTCGATGAGATTGCTGCCGAGGCAGCAAGGTTGAAGATCGAGGTTGAGAATCAAACTACTATTAGGTTTCTTTACTGTTTTTGTTAATCCATTTGACAAAAATATTGAGTTTAGGATCCAACAAGGGATTGATGACCTATAGTTCCTCACAAAACAGAAGGATGTTCTAGGATTGAAGGATGGCTCTAGTAGTGGTGGTTAAGTTGGAGTTGTTGGGAAAGTATTTTACAGATTGCCAACCACATCTCATGTGGCTGATGAGTCCAGCATATATGGTAGAGATGGTGATAAGGAAAAAATACTTGAGCTTTTGATTGATGATAATTTGAGTAGGAACCAACTATCTGTGATTTCTATAGTGGGTATGGGTGGGTTGGGTAAGACCACTCTTGCTCAATTAGTGTACAACAACAAGAGGGTGGCAAAGGAGTTTCAACTCAAAGCTTAGGTTTGTACTTCAAAAAAATCTGATGTTCTTAGAATTATAAAAACAATACTTTCTGCACTTGAATGTTCAATAACAGGATACGAAGATATAAATCAACTTCAGTCAAAACTGAAGAGAAATTGATGGGGAAGAAATTTTTGCTAGTTCTTGATAATGTTTGGGTTGAGCACCATTCCAATTGGGAAGCCATGAAAGTTCCTTTATTCTATGGCGCTTTAGGAAGTAAAATACTTGTGAAAACATGCAATGAAAAGGTAGCATCAGTCATGCACTCTATTAGAGTACATCACATACCCTTACTAAGTGAAGAAGATGGTTGGCAGTTATTATCAGAATATGCATTCAGAAATAAAGATGCCAGCATGTGTGCGAATCTTGAGTCAATTGGTTAAAAAGTTGTTGAAAAATGCAAAGGGTTGCCTTTAGCCATAAAAACTTTGGGTGGCCTCTTGCATGCAACATTATCAGAGAAGGACTGGAGTGAAATTCTTGATAATGAGATATGGCAGTTGCCAGATGGTAAGAGTAATATAATGCCAGCTCTAAGATTAAGCTACCATTACCTTCCTTCTAATTTGAAGAGGTGTTTTGCGTTTTGTTCTATATTTCTAGAGGACTATGAAATCAACAAGAATTCTCTAATCCAAATGTGGATGGTAGAAGATTTGTTGTATTGTGATCAAAGGAATAAATGTGTAGAAGAAATGAGCAATGAAATTCTTGATGAATTGGAATCTAGGTCATTTCTCCAGAAATCAAGATTTGATGATAACACATTAATCATGCATGATCTTGTAAATGATTTAGCGAGATCAATTTCTAAAGGATTTTGTTTGAGGATTGAAGGTGACAAGGTGAAAAATGCTGATGACGGGATTCGGTATTGTTCATACTCAGGTTTAGTTTTGAGCAATGAAATATTATTAGAACCTATCTATAAGTGTAGGCAGTTACATTGGCAAACACACAAGGGTGCATATATTTAGTGTAACCCATAAATACAAGAACAAGAATGTAACCCTCTAAGCATTAGTTTTCGAACAAACTTCATTGAGCTTGGTCTTAGCACCATATCATCGACAAACAATTAACAAAACTTGCAAAACTCGGTCTGCATTTTAAAATCTATTCTGCAGCAGAAAATGAAGTATTTGGTAATTGGTACAGACTCTTCGACACACAAGAAGATAAAGTATCCTTATGAATTGCTTTAGTTAAGGCCCCAGAGAAGTTTCTGCAAGAAACATCCCTAACTGATAACTCTCAATGGAAAACACCACAAGTTCATTAGCTTCAATGGACTAAGGAACTCCCGAGCTCAGCATTTCACTAATATGCCATACTACTATTGAAGTGTCAACCGAGGCTAAATTGTCCAATTTATGATATGATGAACAAACACAAATCCAAAATCTCAGCTAAATCTCACTCTTAAAAATCGACCGAATCCAAAATCCCAAAAATCAAGACGAGACAATCAATATACCCTATCATCGATTGAGAGCTTAGAAGCATACCCAAATATATACTAAAGTCATCACAGATACAATCGACAAAGCCCATCGACGTCAATTCAACACCAAAGAAGAAATGAAACCGATAGTAAACGAAATTCTCAGTCAAATCGATCACATCAAAACGACATCGGAAGCATAAATTTGAGCAGAAAATTTTATACCTTGATTAAATTTCTTAACAACTGCTGTCCAACTCTTCAGTAAGAAGGATACCTCACTGAGATGGAAGAACTAACCATACCAGAAGATAAGGGACCATCACTTTTATATCAAGACCAACAAAAACCCTAGCTTTTTTTTTTTTTAATTTTCCCATCTAAACCCTACACCTCTGGGTCAGGTTAGTCTGACTTGAATGATTCTCCATTAGGATGCCCATTTTGTGATCCGAATGAATCTTTGATTTGGACCTCACTGGTTTGCTTCTATTATTGAGATCCAAATGCTCGGCCTTTTGTTTTGCCAATTGGACCGGTTTACTAAATGGGCTTGTGTAGTTGCATAGGTTATTCTAGTGAGAATACTCCAGTTTTCTTTATATTTTTGAGGTACAATCTTAGTAATAAATTTTTCATCCGGATGATAAGGCACAACTAAGTTTTGAATGATATAAAAGAATATATAATCTTTTAAACATAATAAAATTTTAACAACTTCGTTAAGTTAATTCAAACGGTCATTATAAAGCTGGAGGGAGAATAAGTGGGTCCTATATAAAAAAAAAAGATTTAATCCAATTTAATGACGTTATTAAAATTGCATCAGTTTTAAAAAATTAAATCTACTTTTTCACCCTTTAAAATTGCACATTAAACCTTCATTATACACCGAAATTTAAACTATTAACTCCATTTAAAAATATTTAACTGTCTATCTGCATTGGCATTGGGATCTTCTTTCTCCAGGGCATGTTTGAGAACAGCTTTTGAAAAGTGATTTCACACAATCCGAGATAAGTATGTGAGAGAGTTTTGCCTCGACTTGTGTGAAAGTGCTTTTCAGAAATGTTTGTCAAAAATAGCAAGTGAAAAATCTACTTGTTATATGCTGCATTAACTCACACAATACAATTTCAAGTTACCTTATAAATTAACATATATACCATTTCTCCAATTGATAAATACGTGTTTGCATTTTGGATAAGTAAATATTTGACCAATCTTATCGTGTCACATTTTCTCATGTTCGTCAATTAATGTTATTTGGCCAGCGTTGAAACATACTACCATATTCTCAATATAAGACTTAGCTTTTTTAAAAAGATTAACAAAGTTAATTAACTTATTTACTTATTATAATTTTCTTGACTTATGGATTTATATATATTTTAACTATACAAATAAATATATACGTTATAATTAAGTAATTTATTTAATTTTTTAAATTTTTAAAAAAAGTTAACTAACTCTTATATTAATAATTGATATTTTTACTGTTGATCAAGTGATTCTTATGTTAAGAATTGATATTTTTACTATCTGATCAAGTGGACCTATAAAAAAATTTTAGTACTTTTTTGGACTCAAATGTTATTGTCTTGCTTGTGGGCTCTTGATAGCATTCTCCCTAGATTTTGCTTGATTATAATAATATATCTATTGCCCATATCCAAGTGAGGTTTGGCACATAGCTGAAAACTTAACACAAACCTTCTTCTTTATTAATGTTTAGCGATAAACTATAAACAAATTTAATTAAGATATATATAACGCAACCGTATATTGAGCCCGTTTGGGAAACCGTTGGAAGAATGACTTTTGAGAAAATACATTTTGAAAAAAATGAGTTTTGACCATAATGTATTTTGACAAAATGCATTTATGTTTGAATATGTTAGATTCAGAATGACTTTTGATAGAATGTATTTATGTTTGGATAAATATTAGAGAAGTGACTTTTTGAGAAAAATTACTTAAAAAGGCATGAAAATAATTAATACATATACATTATTTTATATATTGTGATAAAATGAGAGAAAATAAAATGATAAAAAAAATGGAATAAAAGAAAATATATTTACAGTACATATTAAAAAGTAAAATTGTCCAAAAAATAATAACATTACATAATTAATTGGATTATAAAGTTTGTACAATTTGATCTTTAATTCTGTTACAAACGGGATTCATCTGTGTTGAATATATTTAATAAACAATAAATTATTAAATACTATTATTACATATATTATTATTATTTTTACAATATTATTATAATATATTTAAAAATTATTATATTATATTTAGATTAATAAATTATTAAATATATTTGGTTATTTCGATTAACCAAAAAACCGAACCAAAATAATTCAGTTATTTCAATTCGGTTAATTTTGAGGTTCAGTTTCATTTCGGTTTTATTTTTAAAAGTGTTTTGGTTTTTCGGCTTTTACCGAAAACCGAACTGAAATAATTTAGTTATTTCGATTCGGTTAATTTTAAGGTTCGATTTCAGTTTGGTTTTATTTTTAAAAGTGTTTTGGTTTTTCGGATTTTACCGAAAACCAAACCGAAAAACCAATGCTCACCCCTAGAATTGTGGATTCGACGGGGCTTATCTTATCAGGAAACTCGATTGCTGAATACACACATATAGGTCGTGATTTTAAGTATACCATATCACGACTTAGAATTTTCACATCTAATTCATGACCTAAAGTATCGTAGGTTGCGACTTAAAATATTTTAAATCGCGACCTGAAATGTATTCTGGACAAAAAGAGCTTTTTAGTTTGTTTGATATTAGCTTTTAAAAAGAAATTATACATAATTCGAGATAAGTATGTAAGAGAAGTTTTGTCTCAACTTACGTGTCAGAATACATTTTGAAAAAATTTGTTGCCAAACATTCCTCCTTTTTTAGGAATACATTTCTCCTTTAGGAATGTGTTTTGGGGCTCCAAAAGGAGTTCTCAAACATGCACATTATGTAACTCAAGATAATTGATCCACTTAATGTAATAAGTTATATCAATTTGTTAATAAAGTATTTGAACGGTATACATTATCTTTTGTTAGACACATGTATTTTTTTTATTCAAAATAATATTATTTAAAGTTTTGTTAAATATTAAATACGCATGTCTCTTCTATTGAAGATTTAAACTTTAATTCAACAAACAATAAATAACTAACTTTTTCTGTCAGATGTAAAACCCAGTTAGCGAACGGTAAACATTTGATTTGATGAAGAGAGTACAAAATGCAAATAAAAACAAAAATGGTGCCCATCAAGGACCGTCAAATCTTTCCAACCAAGTCTTCTAATAAAACATTATCCAAAAAAAATGCAGCCATTGATTGGTTTCACAAGCTTTGCCTTAAAACGATTTGTCATTTACTTGTGTTATTGACATTGTTGTTATCCTTATTATCATTATTTTTTAATACTCTCTCTTTTCATTAATTATTAATTAGTTATCATTAATTCTATTGATTGTTTAAATGTTTATCATTATTAATAGAATGTAATATTATTATGAAGCTATATGAACCAAAAAAAATCACAATTTGAAATTACGTGAATCAAAATCAAAATTCAATTAAATTGTAAGAATAAACAATTGTATTAATAATTCATGGAATATTAAACCGATAATGACACAATATAACATAGACCCAGTAAACAAGAAGTTTCTCTTTTCTGTCACTGAGCAGGTGAAGATTGGAGGTGAGAAACTTGTATTATCACCTTTTATCATAAGCAGAGGGAGCAGAGAAGTGAGATCACTAGGAGAAAGCCATTTTTGCAATGACATTCGAACAACTAACTTGTTGTGCAAACTCTTGTCTGTAACATGGAGACAATGAAAGAAAGCTTCAAGCAATAAGGGAATTAGAGTTGTCCAATGGAAACTGAGATCCTTTTGAAAGGAATTTTGTGGTTCTTACTTCTCTCTGCTAAAGCTCTGTGGATTTCTTTCGCATAACTATTCAGTGTACTCAATATGGTGGTGCTTACTATCTGTAGTTGTGTTTGATGCACTAATATTATGTTTGTTAAAAGTTGTTTTTTTAATGTCTCTGGAGTGGGTTAATTTATTGTACTTGTTTGTATTATTGAGAAACAGAACTGATTATTATGTATGATATGTTGTTTCATTTATTCATTTGCATTGACATTTGACAGTCATGGTAATGCTTGTGAAATTTATAAAAACTCTAGTGAATGGTTATCCTAAAATTAAACACTACATCTTCCACCAATCTTTAATACAAGACTCATGACTAATTTAAAGATAATAACGAAATTAAATAAATTACTTTAAATTATTTATATTTATTATTTTTCTTTAAATTAACTTATCTTATTTATAAATTGGTATGTATTTAAATCATATATTATTATTTTTTTTCTAAATTAATTTATTTTATTTATAAATTGATATAAAATTAAATCATATATATGAATATTTCACAAAGATCATGTAATACATATTATAATTAAGTGATTTATTTAATTTTTTTAATCTTTTTATATTAGTCAAACTTGGTCTTGATAATATTTAGTTTCTACAAGCTTCAGAGAGATGCATCACTCACCAATTCTGAGTATTGTGTCCCATTTAGAGCTCCACGCAAATGCATTATATTTAATTTAACCATTCAAATGGGACACAATAGTTAAATTTAATAGTTAAGTTAAACAATAGCTTTGGCGAGTCGTTTGCACTACTCACACCAGTTCTTACTGGGTAAATTTCTGCGATAATTCTACAGAATTAACACCAAAACAAATTCAATAAATCTAAACCTATTTAATCTTTCTTCGTGCATGCTTAATGGAACTTTGGCAAATCATCTACTTCATCCAGAAAAGGGTCATCCCCAATCCAAACGGGCAGTCTGAAATAATACAGGAGCATCAACTCTGCTGGAAAAATGCATTTCAATTCAATTAGGTGCTCTAAACAGCAAAACAAAAGATCCATATAACATATAGACCAAGCGAAATATAACATATCAGACAGAATAAAAGTCTCAAAACTCCTCTGTCAATTCGGCAGCCAAAAAGGAAAAATCAAATTCAGCGCTTCCCGCCACCACCACCAAGTTTAGGACCTTTAGGGACAGCACCCTTGGGAACGTTTCCTTTTCCTGGAGCTTTTGTTGCCTTGGCCATCACTTCTGCCTTCTTTGCCTTCTTCTCATCCTTTGTTTTCTTGATCCTCTCCTTAATCTCACTGCATCATACATTCAGACAATCAGATGATACATATGGTAACATAACATTATGCCATGCAACATGAGATGACAACAGAGGAATCTCAGTGAGGAGAGCCATAAATACACACCGAAGAGCAGCTTCTCTAGCAGCATCTCGAACCTCCGGCTTCTCAGTTCTTTTCTTCTGAATCACTTCTAAAGTAGCACCAACAATAGACCTAGAGTAAGGCTTTTTGGTGGCGCGACGCCTCTTCTTCACAGCTTCTTGGGCAATGTCCTGCAGACACATCATACACGAACAAAAACCACGCATTTGGCCAATGAGAAATCACAGGAATATTTCAAACAAATTTTCGCTGTACATTAAATACATGCATCCTGTTAATGTGCTAATTCAGACTTCTCAGTACAGCAAACATTCACCACAAGTAAGAAGTCGCCTGCGTCAAAACCTAAGCTTAATTTCCTAAGCTTAATTTACCGACAAGTTTAATTTAACCGAGGGTCTTATAATGGAGACTATCAGTTAAGGGTAACTAAAACTAATGGTAATTTAGATAATATCAATACCTTCTTGTGTTGTTTCCTGTACATTGCCGTCCAGGTGAGCTTTGAAGGCTTCAATCTGTTGTGAAAGTAGCGCTTGCATTTTGAGTTGGCAAACAAAAAGACCTGATAAAAATATAAAAACGAAAATAGCCCATTTAGCGCCTAATAGATCACTATAATATCAGACCTGAAAACGCAAGATTGATCCAATTAGTCACCTGAGAATCAGCACGAACAAATCTGATGCCCTTCCCAGGGTAGATCTTGCCTCCACTAAAACGACAGAGCTCCGTCCTGATATGCCAATATCAACTACCAGTTACCAGATTTGTCAAGAGGAAATTATTTGGCGGGGGAAAAGCCAAACTTCTATTTTGCAAATAAGTCGGATCAGTTTCCCCAATATCAAGCCAATACCAGGTGACCAATTTCAGCTTCTATACGGCCAATAATATTGGTATAATTCAGAATAATCATATGAAACAAAAGATTTTTGGGATCAGAGAATGCATAAACCACTACTTAGAAGGCAGAAAAGGCTAATAATCTCAGGGCTACGCAAAGTTTCATAAATTTCTCGCCAACTGCTTGGCTTGACGAGTTCATCTGGAATCTGCTTAGCGCACACAGAAATACACGAGAAATGAGAAAGAAGATGAAAGGCAAATACAACTTACTTCAGAACCATGGTGACCGCTGCTGCAGTTTCCGCCCTGGCTTCACCTGTTGTTCTGAGAAACCCTAGAATATGAATGTGGCAGGCGGACTTATGTATCGATAAATTAATAAAAGAAAACTACGAAATTGACATTGCGCTTAGTCAGGCCCAAAAATCGAAGGTAAAAATTATTAGGCCCAAAACAGACGTTGGGCTAGGTCGGCCTATGGATCTATTATCCATGGATGTTGTTTAAGGGGTTGTTTGATTTTATTTTTGTATTCTTACGTTTTTAAAATAGTTTATTGAAAGAGTTTTTTGGGAAAAATTTTGAATTATTTAGATTCATTTTGGACCTTAGATTTAGAAGTAAGACTTAATCCCCTTTTATAGATGTGGAAATCATGAATCTCAATTTCATTTCAACTTTACTGGCTGGACTATTGTTTTGCATCACTTTAAAAAGAATAGAAAGCCTTTTTTATCATATTTGGATTTGTTTAAAAGGTCAACCTATTCAAAAAGAGCTACTATTTGCTGGATCTCTTCATGTATGAGGCCTTAAAAATCAATTTTATCTCTATCAGTGATCATTAGAAAGCTCAAGCAATTTTATCTTCATGTATGAGTAAGTATTAATAAAATTTTCTTTATGACATCCTTTTTCATAGATGTATTGTAATATCTAATTTAGCTTCTTAAATTTGTTACTAAAACCATGACAGCATTAAAAAAATGATATTTTTATCTAAATAATTTTGTTTTACAAATAATAACATGAAAACATTATAAAGTGATTTGATTTTGAATTATATAATGATATTAAGTTAACATAATTTTCGATTATGATATTTAAATTGATTTTAAACGGATCTATTTTCATATGGACCATCATACCCTTGTAAAAGCTCTCAAAGCATACTTACCCTCTGTACTTCACTTTGATAATAATAATAAGTCTCTTCCATTATTATCATTTCTTCATAGTTAAGGAGCATTAAGGTATAACTTCTAACTAAATTCTTTAAAAGGGTCAAAGGAGTAGTATTATCTAAATCCATTGAGTAATGATCCTAGAAGGTTATAACTAATTGATATAGTTATTTATACCAAGTTTAGTTATGCCTCTGGTAGGAAATGAAGGAAGTCTGTGCTGAGATAATTTGAAGGGGGAAGGTTGGAACTCCAATTGTGGGAGTCTCCCTAAATATTATCTCTGTATGAAAAAAGATAGAGATATTTCTATCACCCGGACTATCTTTGTTTATTTGATTTTGCATTATATAATGATATTAAATTAACATAATTTTCTATTATGATATTTAAATTGATTTTAAACGGATCTATTTTCATATGGGGTTAAGGATATTTTAATTATTTGGTTATTTGCTCATTTTTTTTCCTTCCTATATTCTCATGTACATTACTCCGTTCAATGAAGATCAGTGATAATGTGCTCTCTCTAATTTTTTCTTCTCATTCTCTTTTCTCTGAACTTTTCTTCCAGCCTAACATAAGGTATTGTTGTTAGCATAATTTAAAATAAATTTGACGGCAAGAAAATTGACATAAAGAAGTCACGTGCATCCATTAAAAGTTGAAATCCAGGTTCCTTCCTAATATTCAGGTCCAAAAAAAAAAAAAGGTCCCTTCTTAATATTTATTCGTTATTTCTGATGGTTTTGATACATGCATGCATGCATGCATACATACATACATACATACATACGTGTGTGTGTCTATAAATCAACTCTCACTCACACTCACACTCACACGGTCACTTCCTCCCCCAGCATTTACACATCCCGTCACTTCGCGGCTCCAGTTCTCTCTTTCATAAATGGCCGACGCTGTACGTGAGCCCCGACCTCCCAACCCCCGCCTTACGCTGCCGGAGCCCTCCCCATGTTTGGCCACCGCCACCGTCTCCTCTTCCTCCGTCTCTTCCGTTGCAGACCTCGCAAATGGCCACGACAACTGTGGCACCATCTCCAAGGTTCGTCGCGAGCATTTTATATGGGCAAACTATAAGCTTATATAGATATATATATGTGTGTGTGTGTGTGTCAACTAACAGCATTCAACTTAACAAATGAGAGTACAAATAAACTTTTATATAGGTAAACTATGAGCTCTAAAATCTAACATAATCTAATCTAATTATAATATCTCATATTTATACTTCTAAAATGTGTAGGATATATACCACCAAACTCAAATCAAATCATATTAAATCTCAACAATGGAAACTCTATTTATTTTGTACTCCTATTAGCTTAAACTTTTGGTAAGATGGTTAGCAATTCGTTATTAAGGTTTAATAATAGAACTTGCATGGGTTCAAATTAAATCTCACTTTCTTCAAAAATAGATTTGAGAACGAACCTCTTATAAAAGAAAGGTAACTTTAGGAACAAAGCGCTAACAATCATATTAAAAGCTTAATCTGATAGTAAATGTGCGCCCCAATTCCTTTAACCTCAATCAAATATGAGCCCATCAATATCCTACAATTTTATTGTTAACATAGTTGAACCTGATCCACTCCCTCTAGATCCAGGAAGCATCACTAGAGAAAGATCATAATTGGCAAATGGCAAATGAAGAAACCTTATTTTCAGAAAAATATATTTGTTGCGCTTATTTTGAACTAAATCAAGATTTATCTATTTATAGGTACGATTTATTTTATTACAAATATCTCTATGTTATACAGTTAAATTTAACTGTATCTTATAACATCATATCTATATTCATATAAAGTTAGACTGAAAACTTCAATTTGACATTTTAAAACGGTCTAATTCAAAAATGCATATTAAAATTTACTTCAATTTGTTATAAGAATTTAATTATATTTCAGCAGGAATAACATAAAAAAGTAATAGTGGTTAGCTATCATATATATTTTTAATATGTAAATTTTGATTTTTTTTAAAAAAAATATGAATATAAAATAATTTTTTTGATCGGCAATTTATTTTCCAAAAAAAAGTGCTTCCAACTCATTTATCCCCAAAAAAAAAAATCTCCTATTTTATTCTAGAAGATTAGGATTAAAAATGTCAGTCTGGAGACGCGCGCGCGCACACACGAATCTACTCACAATGCTCATGACCTCACACTCACTCTTCCCCACCTTCCTTTCACTGATTCACTCACACCTCACCTTTCCAGTTTAAACTTATTCTAAAATAGGTTCAAGGACAAACCTTATTTAATAAAAGGATAAATTTAGAAACAAAACACTAACAATCATGTCAAAAGTTTAATTTGATAGCAAATTTCTACCCCAATTTCTTTATCTCAGATCAAACACATGCCCCACTAATTCCTTTAATCCATAAAGCAAAGGATCAATTCAATTCCTTTAACCCAAATGACATATAAATCCACTAGTTTCCTACAATTTTATAGTTAATTTGATTGAATCTGATTCACATGCCCTAGATCCAAGAAGCATCACTATAGAAGATCATAATTGGCAAATGAAGCAACATTATTTTCAGAAAAATATATTTATTCTTACACTTATTTTTAACTAAATCAAGATTTATCTATTTATAGGTATGATTTATTTTATTACAAATACCATCGAACTCAAATCAAATCATATTAAATCTCAATAATGTAAACTCTATTTATTTTATTGTGATATTAGCTTAAACGTTTGATATGATGGTTAACAATTTATTATTAAGGTTTGATATCAGAACTTACATGGATTTAAATCTTACTTTCTTTAAAATAGATTCGTGGATGAATCTTCTTTAAGAGAAAGGAAACTTAGGAACGATAAGCTAACAATTATGCTAAAAGCTTAATTTAATAGCAAATTATCACCCAAATTCCTTTAACTCAGATCTGAGCAAACACATGTCCACCAATTCCTTTAAGCCAAATAATTTTTTCATGGGCAATTTATGTTCCAAAAAAATTGCTTCCAACTCATTTATTACAAAAAAAAAAAAAAA
>QFDD01005049.1:0-12989 GCA_006871305.1 Vachellia collinsii | reverse complement strand
ATCACCACTGCGTTTAATGGTTTAAACTTCAAGCAAGCATATAGAATTCAAGGGCCCAGCAAAGGCCACTTGGCTAAAGCAAAGGAAATCACTAGAGGCTTACATAGTATCACTAATTTACACAAAACAACATATTTCTCAGTTTAATACAGAGATCAATTTAGTTTTTCTCATACTATCTGTGTCTTGAAGTTGGGTTCTTTTAACATAAATACTATAAACAATAATATTAAATATCAAAACCCTACACTTAAAAAAAAAAAATTTACCAATATACTGCAGTCAAATTTGTTCTTGGCCTGAAAAGGTTTGATTTTGTACTGAATTTGTTAAATCAAGAATAAGTTGAGTGAGATCCACTGACAATTTCTTTTTTTAAAAAAAGCTGGAATTCGTTCACACCAACTTTCCTTTTATAAAAAAAAATACCCCCCCCCAAAACACACACGGCGCGCCCACAGAGAGAGAGCCCCAACATCTCCCTTTATAATAAAAAAATTATTTTTTTTAATTTTCTTAAATCCTCTCAAAATGTCCAAAAATAAAAAAAATAAACCCCCTACAAATTATATGTAATTAATCAATTATTTAATGTGATATAAAATATAGTTTTCTACCAAAATTTATCAATATACTGTTGGGTTTGACTATAGTATATTAATAATTTTTTTTTAAGTGTAGGATTTTGGTGTTTAATATTACCATTTACAGTATTTAGGTAAAAAAACATTACTATTACAATTCAGTTGTGATTTCTTTAGAGTCTAAATTTTATAGTGGGAAGCTAAATTTTATGCCACATTAAATGATTAATTAATTACATATAATTTGTAGAGGATTTATTTTTTTATTTTTAGACATTTTGAGAGGATTTAAGAAAATTAAAAAATATTTTTTTTATTATAAGGGGAGATGTTGGGGCTTTGTGCCTATCTAAAGAAATCACAACTGAACTATAACAGTAATGCATAACAACTTATGATGAGAAGATAAATTTATACTGCATTAAGTGATTGATTAATTACATATAATTTGTAGGGGTTTATTTTTTTTATTTTTGGAAATTTTAAAAGGATTTAAGAAAATTAAAAAAATATTTTTTGTTTATAAAGGGAGATGTTGGGGATTTTTTTTTTTTGGATAACAAAAGAAGCATCAACTCGACCAACTCATGCCCTCTGCAGCAGCACGTGTATCTATATCAAGATAGCTAGCCAACTCATTAGTTGGGTGAGTAATCAGGTGGAAACCATGAGCAGCTCCAAGACCCTGTTTAGCTAAGTAATCTGCTACCATATTTCAACTCCGATCCACATGGACAAGCTTCGCTTCCCACTCACGACCCAGTAGAGCCCGAACCTCCCGAATAATCCCTATATTAGCATGGTCGTCATTAGGTACAGTTTCTAGTAATTTAATAGCAGCGGCCGGAGGAATCATTTTCCAAGATCACCGTCATGTACCCATGGTCCCATGCCAACTTGAGTCCGTGAAGGCAAGTCCATGACTCCGTCGTTGTCACATCTCCTTCTTCAAAGCGAAATATAAAACCATGGAGGAAGGTGCCATCTGCACTTCGAGCCACACCCCCTCAAGCTTTGGTCTGAAAAACATGGGAGTACGCTCCGTCAACATTAATTTTTAAAAGAGAATTACTATAAAGTTTTATGTAAAAGAATTAATATCAAAAAGATCCCAAGAAATTGTCAATACGAGCTGCTTGAGTTGTCAATGGTAGCTGCTTGAGTTGTCAATGGGACCTTTCTGATATTAATTTTCTTGCATGGGATTTTATAATAATTCCCCCTAATTTTTTTTATCCACACCCCCGCAAGATGTTGGGGCTTTTTGTGTGTGTGCACACGGGGGTGCGTGTGAGGTATTTTTTAATAAAAGGAAGGTTGGAAGTTCCAACTTTTGTTTAAAACAAGAAATTTCTGAACTCGTTCACGTTGCGTATGAGTTCAGAAGTCTTGTCAGTGGGTTCTACTAAACTCGTTTTTAGTTTGAACGAGTTCAGTACAAAGTCAAATTCGTTTAGATTAAGAATGAGTTTTACTATAGTATATTGATAATTTTTTTTAAATATAGGATTTTGATATTTAATATTACTGTTTATAGTATTTATGTTAAAAAATCCTTGAAGTTGTTCTCAAAACCGACAGAAAAAAAATAAACATAGTACAATAAGCAAAATATTCTTCATAGTACAATTACCAGTCATATTGAAATTTAGCTTGGTCATCGCAGCAAGAGCATGTCCACCAATAATGACAGATAGATTGGCACCGGGAAGATCTCGCCCAAAACAACCCTTGGAACCAACACACTGACCGTTGGTTCGCCACTCTTGTTGATGATGTGGGTGTGGGTGAATAAATCTGCAACTTTTGACATCCTAACGTCGCTACTAGGTGTGAGAGTTTAATTAAAAATTATATTTTATTTCAATTTCCGTAAAATATAATTTTACAATAAGCTCAAGTCTCTCCCTTAGTTAGTTTTTTAATTAAAAATATTTTTCTCAAACAAAGGAACTAACATTTGTAAATTAAACACTGAATTAATTATATGCTCTCAATATTATTCTGAATTTAACTAAATTTAAAACTTTGAATTTAATATATTAGATGCAACATATGCAATGTTACAACAAAGCTGTGGCAACCCAACTTACACCAACTTACACACACACGCACATTGTCCAAATTAAAGAAAAACTTAAATATAATTTTTACCTGAAAACAAATAACTCAAGTAAAGAGTATTTTCTTGTAACTTTCTTGATATTAATTTTAATTATTTAATTGAAGCTTCGTGGTTTACACTATTATTTCTTTTCTTGGATTTTGAAAGACTGTTCTAAACAAAGCATCCTCATTATTTAAAAAAAAAAAAAACAGAGCATCCTTCCGCTTTGCCTTCATCAATTATTGTTGTGCCTCACAATCCATTCTCTTAAACACTTCAGACTTCGTTCTTATATTCATTCATTCACATTCATCTTTCTCATTCATTATTGCCTTCTAATCATCAAGCGCTCGGTGAGCTAATCAATTCTTGCAGGTAAATATTCACTTGCTGCAGATTCTTTGTTGTACTGATTCTTAAGTTAGTTTTTTCCAGCCAAAATGAATATCGGAAAATTAAACATCGAAGAATCTGTTAGATGTTCTAGCTATGTGACACTAAATTTATATTAATTGATTTTTTTAAATACCGACTAAAAAATGTTATGTCTCAGGATTAATTTGTATCATACAGATGTTGGTTCAATCATTGATCCATCTCAATTATACTGTTTTATGCTATCATTATGTTTCTATCTACTAAAGAGAGATAAATACCTTCTTTGATTCTTTTAAAATTTATCTTGTAATGATCTACTATAAACTGAATAGTCTCAGTACAAATATATTAACAATCTCAAAATAAGATAGAGAGTATCTTCAGAATTACAGAAAAGAAAAAGAGAATGTTGCAAATCTAAAATAATTGGAACAAGAACATAGAGAAAGAGGAAAGAAACTCCATTGTCACAATAGATGGAGGAGGAAGATGCTAGAGAGAGGAGGAAGACGGCAGAGAGAGAGAGAGGAGAGAGTCACTAAAACACCCCCGATGTTGGCTGCTTGTATCCTTTACTGTGCACATAACAAATTCCATTCACTTCGAGTCTATTGAATAATACAAATCCAATATTATTTGCATATTTAACGGGGCAGGCCCAAACCCACTTCATTCGTGATCATGATCAATGTTCAAAAAACCGAACCAAACCGATCGGTTCAGACAGTAAATCAATGAACCCGTCCTTGATCCGGTCCGGTTGAGTAGTTGAACCGAGGACTGGTTCAGACCAATCAAATCAGTGTTGAACTAGCCAACCCGCTGAACCATTGGATTGGCGGTTTGACTAGCTTGACTCTTGTTTTAAAAGAGAAGAATATTTAAAAAAATTTAAAAAGTAGAAACACTGAAAACTAGAATTAGAATGGAATGATATGATTCATTCAATTTTTTTAAAAAAATATGGTAACAAAACTAACTTTAAATTTTTTGTTTTCTATTTAAATAAATTTTTGCAGAAATAAAATAAAATTAATTCATTTTATTTCAATTTTTTTTATTACTGATATTTAATTAAACTCTAAAAATTTAAAATATGGGTAAAATAAAATAATATTCTAGGTTTTAGTTATTAATTTTTAAAATAAAATACAGTTTACTAAATTATATTATTTTAATATAGTCGGTTTGACCCCTGCTTGACCCCGATTTGAACTATCAACCCTTGAATCACTATCTCACTTGGTTCAATGCCCGGTTCGATTTTTTAAACCTTGGTAATGTGTGTGTGTGTAACTCAAAGATAAGAAAGAACAAATGAGAGATGTATTACGACCAAAGTTCAAAAAATCGGATCGGGCATTGAACCGGATGAGACAGTGGTTCAAGGGTTGATGGTTCAGACCGGGTTCAAGCCGGAGTTAGACCGGCTATATGTAAATAATATAAGTTAGTATATTATATTATATTTTAAAAAATTAATAGATAAAACCTACAATATTATTTTATTTTACCCATATTTTAATTTTTTAGAGTTTAATTAAATATTAGTGATAAAAAAATTGGGATGAAATGAATTAATTTTATCTTTTGTTATTATACATAAATTTGTTTAAATAGAAAACAGAAAATTAAAGACTAATTTTGTTACCATATTTTTTTAAAAAATTAATGAACAACATTATCCTACTCTAATTTCCTTTTACTAGTGTTTCTAGTTTTTTAATTTTTTTTAAAAAGGAGGTAAACCGGTTGAACCACTGATTCAACCTGTTCGAACGGTTTGACCGGTTCAATATCGGCTGATCAGTTTGAACCGGTCACCAGCTCAAATGCTCAACCGGACCAGATCAATGGACGGTTCACTAGTTTCCGGTCTGAACCGTCCGATCCAGTTTTATGAACAATGATATTGATTGAATTTTTTATATACCTGCATAAGTTATTTTAATTGTAATATCATGAAATTTGACCAAAAGTCATGTGAAATGTAATTGGAATTTATAAACTAACGACAAAATTTACCAGAAAAATTAGTGTACAATTAAGTATCAAATTTTGAGCGAAAGTTATTTATTGAACAAAAACATTATAATTGCATTTGTGATTTTATTATTCTTTTTAAAAAAGGGATCACAGCGCAAAGAGGAAAAGTATAGGAGGGCAAAATGGACTATTCACAATCACCACCACTCCCTTTAAAATATGTCGCGCTCCCTCGACTTGACTGCCTCTTTTCTTGTTCTTCTTTCACCTTGTCGAACAGAGCAGAGAGAGCGGGAGAGAAAGAGAGAGAGACGTCGAGCGTTGACTTGCCGAAATAGAGACCATCGGAGCTTGTAAACCGAGCTACTGGTTCAGGTGACTCTCCTGAGCCTTGATCTACCTTCAGTTTCTTTCGTCTCTGTTAGTTTTGGAGTGGATCTCAGTTTTGGAGGCTGAGAAATTTGAGGTAAACAAATGATTTTTCACTTATTAAACTTAAGAATGAACTGAATCAAAGCTTGTTGGAGCAATCTTGAGCGTTGTAGATGAATTTTTCTGGATTTTTGGAAGACCCGGTCGTGGGTTCTAAACAGTACCTTCATTCTCTTTGATTTGGTGGTTCTGAGGTGTTATGACAGTTTGGAGTACTGTTTAGTGGAAATAGTGGTCTGTATGCTTTGGGGTGGTTGATTCTGCGCAGAACCGATAAACAAAGTTAAAATTTTTTGATAAAATTCCATTCCAACTATAAAATGGAGAACTTTTATGTTAAGGGGAAAGGATTAACTAGTAATGAGAAGTGTGTTACATTAATTAAATCATCATCCTTCTAATTTTGCCTTCGTTCTTGCTGCGCCTCAAAAATCATCGCTCAAACTATTTTCTAAAGTTATTTATTCTAAAATTTATATGAAATCTGTTCTTAAAAGATAATAAAAAACCAAACATGTTGCAAACATGTTGCGCCTCAAAAACATCGCTCAAACTAGTTTTTATTTTTTATTTTTGGTTCTTCCCTTCAAAATTCAAAATAAATATGCGCTAACGAATTTGCAGAAATAGAAACTCCTTTGAATTTAATTTTAAAATAATATTATTGTCTTAATTTAGAAGTAGAATTTGTTGCGTTGCTTCTTTCCTGCATCTGCATCTGGGCATCAAACAATTTGAACTGGAGAATTTCTGCGTTTTCTTATATTCTAAATACTACACGTAAGTATCATAATATTATTTATTTATCTTATGTGCCCTTAAATGATATTCCTTTTAGCATCGGAATATTAGAAATACATATTTTACAAAATTGTAATATATATAGCTTGCTTCAGCATGTAAGATTTATTAGCTTTTAGCATTGACATTTAGAGTTAATTATACATATATAATATCATTCAATTCTACTATTAAATAATAAATAATTATGTTACAAAATTTTAAACCTGTTACCCTAGTCAAGAAAAAAGTAAATATACTACGTTAAGAGATGTCGACTTGAAAATTGAAGTTTTTAAGCGAATATTCATAAATTATTTCACAATAACATCCAGTATATGTGTGTTATGTGTTTTGTTATATTTTAAAATAGTACCATGCCATTTGAAAAGATTTAAAATATTTAATTTTGCTAAGAGTAGTTTATTGCAGGTGTGTGTATCATTTGCTTTCCCATCGGATATTTAATATATTACAGGTAAATATTATTTTGAAGACACTTTTTTTCACTTGTCTTTTAATCAAATATGGAGAATTAAAATGGAAATGGTAGATGGTATTTGTGTATTGCATTAAATTTTTATTAATTGAAATTTAGCCCTGAATTTGATTTGATGAAATGCCTATTTTCAGAAAAATATATATATACTAATGAAACAAGTCGGATTATGTTTTAAGTTATTTTTCATTAAAATCTAAAATTATAATTATAATGAACTTCACTTTAAACTCTTTGAAATTGTATTAATTAGGTGAATTGTTATTTACTATTTTCATGTAGCTGGGCATCTCTTAAATTTGATTTGAGAGATATACTGGTGGACATTTCTACGTTATCCATCTAATTTCATTACGATATTTGAGGTAAGTAACAATTATATCTGAATAGCGCACATTTTATTTATTTACTTATTTTTTATTATTAATAAGAGAGTTAACTTCTCAATCACTAAATAAATTGGCACGTACCTTAATTAAAAAAAACTAGAGCAAAGAATTTCTTTTTTACTTTTCAAATTTTTTATCTAAAGACTCTTGCTTTCATTATCATCTTCCTACTTTTCTTTACATGTCCATTTTATGTTTTTAACATTTTAGATGTATTTATTTAGATATTTATATACATTGGACAAGAAATAGTGGCGTAAATATTTTATTGTTAGTGTCGCATCATAGGTTAGGAGATGCATATGTGTCAATAAATAATGCAATATAGATTGCCTTTTCCCCTTTAATAAGGCTATATTGCTTGCTTTGCCATAATTGATTTATCAGTTGTTAATGAGATAGGAGATGACATAAGACTAATTTAATTAGATATTTTCTCATAAATTATATTCTTTGATGATCATTTGAACTCAAAACTCAGATTTTTAAATAAAATATAATTTTACTATAAGCTCAAGTCTCTCACGTAATCTTTTGAATTGAAAGAGTTTTTTTTTCAAACAAAGGAACTAGTATTTGTAAATTAAACACTGAATTAATTACATGCCTTTAATATTATTCTGAATTTATCTCAATTTAAAGCTTCTAATTTAGTTTAGTAGATGCAATATATGCAATATTACCACAAAACTGTGGCAACCCAACTTACATACACACAGTTGCCAAATTAAAGAAAAGCTTAAATATATTTTTTACCTAAAAAAAATAACTCAAGCAAAGAGTATTTTCTTTTAACTTTCTTTTTTATTTCGCATGACGAAAAATTAGATTTCTTTTAATTAACCAGAGAACATTAATTAGAAACTGAGTCCAAGTGATTAACCACATTTATTTATTTACATTACACTGTTATTTAGATATAGTAGAGCCCATTGGCATTTTGAATTCTAAAAATATTACTAGTAATACAAGAGAGTGTGTGTGTGTGCATGTGTGTATACAATAGGAAGCCGTTACGTGTATTTGGCTGATAAATCATCCTTAATCCGAAACATTTGTAGGTTATGCCCTTTTTGACCCTTATTTTTAATGTAATTTTGTGGAGCCCAAGAAACACAAAACCAACCACCGTCAACCTTGGATTCATTTTTATTCTCTCCTTTTCTTATTCTTCGGCTTCCCAACTTTGTTTCCTTAATTTTCATTTTGATTTGATTAATATTTCCTTAATATATGTACATGTTTATGCTAACTACGTGTGCGTTATATATGCTTGTGACATTATTTTGTATTTGGAATCATGACAAACTGGTGTGTTTATATATAGGATTGCCTTGTGCATTAGATGGAAGAAATTGGGAGTTGTATTGCGACCAAGCTTGCAGAATGTCTATGGGATCCAATTTCACGGGGTGCCCGTTATTGGTTCCACTTCAAGGAATTCGTTGTAGTTGTTGAGAAAGCAAAAAAAGAGCTGGAAGTGAAACTAGAAGATGTGAACAAGCGTAAGGAAGAAGCAGATCAAGAAACCAAAGAAATAATGCCGTCCGTGAAAAAGTGGTTGGATGATGTAAGTTGTATCCTAGAGGAGGTGCGAAAGCTGCAACAAGAGGCTGGAGAAGGAGGGAAGAAATGTTTTAATGTGTCACTCAAGTATTCTTTAGCAAGACAAATGGAAGATAAGGCTAAGCAGATGATGGAGCTCAAAAACAATTCCAACTTTGATCCTTTTGCTATTCGTACCCAACTTCCTGGCATTAGTTACATCTCTTCGAAGGACTTTGTGGATTTCAACTCAAGGAAATTGACTTGTAACAATCTTTTGGAGGCAATTAAAGATGGCAATAACAAGATGATCGGACTCTATGGTATGGGTGGCTCAGGTAAAACCACTTTGGCAAAGGAAGTGGGCAAGAAAATTGATGTGCTAAAGCTTTTTGATAACGTTGTTGTGACGGTCATGTCTAAAACCCCAAATGTTTTCAGCATTCAACAAGAAATAGCGGAGCAAATAGGCTTGGAAGTTAAAGAGAAAACTCAACTCTCTAGAGCACAAAGGCTGTATTTGGGGTTGAAAAATAAGAAGATTCTTATAATCTTAGATGATGTGTGGGAATACCCAAGGCTTGAAGATATTGGCATTCCAGTAAATGAAGGTTGTTGTGTCTTGTTAACCACTCGTCTTCGTGATTTATGTGTCTCTATGGATTGTGAGAGTATAATTGAATTGTCTATCTTAACTGATGAAGAGGCATGGGCTTTGTTCAAGGTGCGTGCCAACGTAACCAATGTCTCAATGAACGAGTTTGATAACGTTGGAAGGAAAATTGTTGATCAGTGCAAGGGGCTACCAATTGCAATTGTGACAGTGGGAAGCGCATTAAGAGGAAAAGGTATTGTGGAGTGGGAGTCAGCACTATGGAGGTTACAACATGCCCGACCATTAGATATTGATGAGAGTTTAAGAGGACCTTATGCTTGTCTCAAATTGAGTTACGATAATTTGCCAAGCCTACTAGCGCAGTCACTCTTCTTATTGTGCGCCATGTTTCCTGAGGATCACAGAATCTTTACAGAGGATCTAATTCGATTTGCCAAGGGGGCTTTGGAGATTGAGGAGATTTCCTACACAATGGGGGATGCAAGGAGTGAGATTCTAGCAAGCATCAATAGGTTATTAGATTCTTGTTTATTAATGCATACAGATAAGCAAGCATATGTAAAAATGCACGACTTGGTTCGAGATGTAGCTTTGTGGATTGCAAAGAAGCAACATCAAGAAGTTTTGGTGGATAGCCAAGCTGTTTCAAGAATGATTGATGAAAATGAATGTTTGGAAAAGACGAAGGTAATATCATTATGGAACTTGGAAGACAATTTTAAGCTATCTAATCAATTGTGTTGTCCAACACTTGAGATTTTGCTGCTTCATCCTCAAGGGTTCATCAAAGACTTTGGATGGATTGAAGCAATCAAAGTCTTGGCCCTTGTAACATCTAGCTCTCACAGCCAGTATTGGGGGATGTCTACGATACAGATTCAATGGTCGCCCCAGTCAACTGTGTCATCATTAATAAATCTTCACACCATATGCTTTAGAGGAATTATATTGGATGACATCTCTTTTCTTTGTCAACTCAAAAATCTAGAGGTTCTTGACTTGCATGGTTCTCAGTTTAATGAATTACCTATGGGAATTGTACATATGAAAAAATTGAAACTTTTGGATGTGTTTAAGTGTGAAATTGAAAAGAGTCCTTTAGGAGCTATCGAAAAATGTCAGCAACTTGAGGAACTATACTTTTGGGATTGTAGATCTGCCATCCAAGAAAATTTCTCTCTTTCAGGATTGAAGAGGTATGTTATCTATGATTCCACATGCAGTAGTTTTAATAAAGACAATGCTCCTTTCGTACAATACTTTGATGAGTCCATTGAAGCATTAAGAGCTTTATGCATACAAGGCTTTAAAGTCTCTACCTTGAATTCATTAATGAAAGATCTCATTATTAGAGCAAACTACCTTTGGATGGAAAATTGTTCATTGGATTATAAAGATATAAGATCTAAGATAAAGCACTTGGTGGTTTCACACTGTCTAGTTGATAACGTCGATGCGAACTTTCTTCAAACAGGACAAGTGTTATCACACCTGGTTACTTTAAGATTGATAAAAATGGGTAGTCTTAAACAAGTGTTCTCCCAAGACTCATCTAGCATATGTTCTCTCCCGATGTTACAAAAGTTGTTCATAGAAAGGTGTCGAAAATTGACAACCATCTTCACCCATGCCAATGTTGCCTATCATTGTCCACGCCTAGAGGAATTGGAAATATGGAATTGTCCCAAATTTGATGGCATTGCTGATGAAGAAGCTACACATGGGGATCCACTACTCGATGACACAAAAGATAATCCATACGTAAGTGTTATCTGCTGAATCCCTCTTCAATCATTGCATATTTGAAATGATAATCCATGTTGATGCATTTGCTGGAAAAAAAATTAACTCTTGATTAGTTTTCAACGAATGAAATTTCAGTTCTAAAATGGATTTGTTTCCTATTGTTTTGGTAAGGAATTTCGGGTCCGGTTTCTTCCCTTTTCCTCTGTCACACCTTTTCTTCTCATAATCTCCTATCTACCTCCAGATTAAAAAAAAATGGATGTTTTCAATTCAATGTTTTATAAAATTATTATAAACATAAATATAAAAATTAAATTGTTAAAATTTTATATACTTGCATAGTTCATTACTGCAGTGTAGGAAAAATTGACAATTTTAATTTGTAAAATATTATGACCATATTTTTATAAAATATTAAATTTGAACCATCCATTTTTCAATCTAAAAGTGGATATCAAATTCTTAGAAGTAAAGTGGAAAGAAGAAATTGGGATGATCTGCTAATTTTAATCAAGTTTCTTTTATTTATTAAGCCAAATTTTCCAATTACACTTGTTATTTTGGTATTATTAGTTGTTAGATAATTTGATCTAAGTTTTCTCTAATTATCATGTGAATTTAATGTCCTTATTACTTTTATTTTTTTACTTTGTATTTCTGTCAAGGAAATGACTTTTTAACCTCTTTTGCTCATTTTAATTTGTTTGTCCAACTATGTAATTTCATACTTTTTAAAAACGCTTTATATATTTATTTCATGTTTTTGTTAAGGAAATAATTTTGTATTATTAATTTTGCGCCGGGTACTATTTACTGTGGGAAGTGCTTAGTCATTGAGGGTTGTTTGATTTAAAAAATAGTGTTTGTCTTTCATCATTAACTATATGCTATGCCTATATTCTTGTTATTTTTTTTAAAGAAAAAAAAGTTATCTACCGTCCATAGTAGGCAATAATCAGTGCATTTCATAGTTATAATTTTAATTACATGTTTATATATAAATATGTGTGTATGTACAGGGGAATGAGACTGTGAGCACATTTGTGGTGGTTAAGGCAGATAGCTTCGACCATATGAGAAATCAGAAACTATTGACCCTTTTCCTAAGTTTGAAACTTATAAGGATTGTACGCAGTGGGAGAAGAATGAAAGGTGTGTTTGAAGTTCAAGTTATGAGAGGAACATTATTAGAAAGTGAAGAATCTGTAGGGGCACAAGAGGAACCTTTGAAGTTGTTGAATTCAGACTTGCGTAAGTTAGAATTAAAAGAACTACCAATGTTGGAATATATTTGGAAGGGCCCCAAACAAAGTGTGAGCCTCTGTGGACTCAAATATGTTGAACTGAAAAAATGTCCAAAGTTACGGAATATCTTCACTCTCGCTATTGTTGCAAGCCTTCCAGAGTTGAAGCAACTATCTGTGCTTGAATGCGAGGCATGGGAGGGGGTATTTTGTGAAGAATCACTCAAAAACCTCTCTCCTTCTAATATTTGCTTCCCCAAACTTAAATGCATAGAAATACGAGGTCCCAATAAAGTGAAAATGTTGTTCCCATATTCTATGGCTTCTCATTGTCCATCACTAGACGAGCTTCATATAAGTTGCTTTGAACTTGAGAGGCTTTTTGATGATGAAGCAGCATATAGGGGTCAACTATCTCTTCTCAAACTGAAGATGTTAACATTTTCCGAGTTGCCGAAATTGAGAGAGATTTTTGGAGAACCAGTGGAATGTCCACAACAAGTAAGTGTAATCATCTGCAAAGTATAAAATACTGTTTTGAGTTCAACTTGTTGCTTTTCTAACAATAAATACCAGTAATAGATGATAATGATCAAACCTATTATTTTTAATCTCTATTTGTTATTTTTTTATAGATAAATTTTGATAAAACGTTTAACTTCTTCCTTTTTTAAAAAAAAAAA
>QFDD01005048.1:0-10662 GCA_006871305.1 Vachellia collinsii | reverse complement strand
TTAAAAAAGTCTACATTTAAAATCTGGAGTAATTTTTTTCCCCAGATATTAGCTATGAATCTAGTCTCAGTTTGTTTGTGTGTGTGTGAACTCAAGCAGATAGAGCAGAGCAGGAATACAATCATAGAATAAAAGGCTTGATGAAGATATGATTTTGTGAAGTGGGGGGTTTGGAAGTTTTAAGTGAGCATGGTGCTCCGCTACCGTCCTTGTCGGAGGAGACGGCTACGTATACGTTGAGGCAGAGAGGAGGTAGTTGGGGAGGAAAGGGGTAGTTATACTCATTATACTGTTGTGGCCAACGACTCTGGTCTGCTAATGGCTCCCACCAATCAATCCTCACCTCTGTAGCTTCCTTCTTGAAACGACTTGGATTGAAGAAGATGGAGGGGAACCCAGGTACCGGATTTGGTTGCCTTCTCTCTTATTTCGCTTACGTGGAAGTTTGTTTTTAAAAAAAAAAAAATTGGATGCATGTTAACCGAGATAGAGGCAAATTCACTTTAGATTAGAATACACCAAATTCAAAACATAAGGATAAAATTGCATCAAAAAATAAATTATGATGCTGAATGCATTTGAAAAATGATATTAGAGTGATAGGTGCTATTTACCCTAAGTTAATTGTTAGGGCATTTTCTTTCCTTAATTGGCTGGGACTCGAACCCACAATCGTTTGTTTAGAAGTCAGAAGCACAGGTGCTTTCCATTTTTTCGAACTTTTTTGGAAACTTGGTAAATTTTTCATTTTTGACCTTTAACTTCACACAAAATTTCATTTTAATCCTTTGGTTCTATTATAAAATGTCCTTTTTTTTAACATAATATTCTTCTATTGGGTGTAATCATGTTTAAGGAATCATCATGTACTAAATGTTGATATCTTTTTTAGCGGGAATCCAAATTTTGGTTCATTAAGTTAGAAGAGATTATCTCATTCTGCTCGAACTAATCCCCATTGGTCCTGACATCAAAATTTTAAATGTTGATTAACCATTTTTATATATTAACGCATTAAGTTTAATTTTCAAAATAATAATGATTGTTACAAAAGAAATTATCGTTTGAAACTAAAGGGATCCTAGAGAGAGCGCGTGCATTAATATATTAGGATAGAGGGCAATAAAAATTTATGTGAAAATCTCTTGTATTCTTTCAATAGCAAGAATAGAAACTTAGAATTTTATTTTTAAAATCAAAATATGAAAAAGAAAGTGAAAGGAATCTTGGCTATTTGTTCACTTTTAAAGACTTGGAATAAATCTTAATCAAAGCAGAAATGTTTGCTAATTAAAATGCCATTTTAAGATCAACTTGTAGAAACACCATCCCTTTGCCAACTCTTACAGCCAGAAATTTGATCTTGACCCCTGTCAATTTCTTTACTTGGTACATACATACATTACCGTTGGCTATATCATACATATAGCTAAAACATATATGAAGTTGATCAAACACAACCTCGTAAGGCTTTTATTTCTTCAGACTTTAGGTTGTGTTTCCTAGCAGCTAACAGCAATGAATAGCAATAAATCTTCAGTAAAAGGCAACAACAGTTCAAGTGATCATCTTCATCAAAAAACCTCCAAAGGTGGCTGGAATGCTGCCATCTTCATCATATGTACGTATACGTATGCTCTCTTTCCCAACCACTGCTTGATCATCACATATTGATATACTTAAGTTCTGTAATTTTGTTCTGATTTAATTTGAAGCTCAAAACTTAAGATTAGAAAAATAATTACAAGGAAAAAATTGAAACGTGTATATATATATATTTGGATTAAGGTGCATTTAGTACCATAAAGTATCTTTTTAGATGTAATCAACACTTTAAATTATCAAGTGTATAATTGCACTAAAAAAAACACTTTAAAGAGTTGCACACACCTAGAATAATACTTCAAAGTACTAGATATATTGCAAAATACTTTACGATGCTAGATGTACATGGAAAATTACTCCAAGCTACTAGATCCACCTTCACTCTGTTTATTTTATCAAAATTAAATTACACAGGCATGGTGTTAACTTTGTTGGTTGCATATATGCAGTTGTAGAGATGGCAGAGAGATTTGCGTACTATGGTTTAGTTGGGAACTTGATAAGTTACCAAACCAATATTTTGAAAGAGTCAACAGTGACAGCTGCAAAGAATGTTAACATATGGAGTGGCGTCTCCTTTGTATTTCCTTTGGTCGGAGCCTTCGTTGCTGATTCATACCTTGGTCGTTTCATGACCATTGTCATCTCTTCCATCATCTACCTCTCAGTATATACATCTACATACCAACTACGCCCTCCCAATACTAAATATAAAATCTAAATAACTAATGTTTAGATATAGAAAAGTAGTTAATTTAGTTATTTGTACAAATATGTTGCAACGAGGCCTCTTGCTAATTGGCCCTTCAATCAAAACCCTTAGTCCACATGCTAGCAGCTCCACTCTATGATGTTTCATTGCCAGTCAGGTCTGGTTGGCCACTTCTCAATGAAAACACTATTATAACAGGCATAAGTCTTAGAGAAAACCATCCTTTAAAAATTTTTTGTTAGAATTAAAGAACTTAAAGCTTTATAAAACTCTTCTTTTAAAGAATCTCACCCAACATGTGACTCGTGATATATGTATTGGTTTTCCTATAATATCTTTTTTAATTATTTGTATTGAGAATTATTCCGTCAATAGAAAATCTCCTTGATATGCCCAATTAATAAAAAATTTGAGGAAAAATATATAAATTTAGAAAACAAAGTTGATTGAGATCTTATTATTAAGACAAAGCAAACACCTCTACACTAATTCTTAAATTTAAGACTGAAAGGAGTATTTAGTTTCATCCCAAATGACATAAATTGTCATATTGCTTAGTTTCTAAATAAGTATCCATAAACATTTTTCACTCAAGTACTTTCAACTTGGTGGGTCTAATTAACAAGGTTTAAGAATTTATAATTTGAGTGTGTGTATGTTGATAAGTTTGACAAAATGAATAAATTATGCATGCAGGGAACGGTTTTGTTGACAGTATCAGCTTCGCCAGTGATTCCTGTGCAGAGTCGAAGGTTATTGTTATACATATCACTTTATATATTAGCAACGGGGGAAGGAGGGCACAAGCCATGCATTCAAACATTTGCAGCTGATCAATTTGATGAGTCATCTCCTCAAGAGATAATGGCTAAGACCTCCTTCTTCAATTGGTGGTTCTTAGGCATTGTCCTTGGTGCTTTATCTTCTGCCTTGGGTGTTACTTATGTCCAGGTATCTCATCTTGGGGTATTCACTATGAAATCTTAAAAAAGGAATGTAATAACATGCGAGAAATATAAAACCAATTTTCATGTCTAATTATAAAACCAATTTTCATGTCTAATATTGGAACTCACAATTACATGCTGCTCATTTATTGTATGGGATTTTTTAGCTATTTCATTCTTTCATTGAGACCGGCCTTACTGCACTTTTCCCTTTCATCTTTCTTCATTTGTCCCATTATGTAGAACAATCTTTGGTTCTTAATATAAGATTTATTTTATAGTACAAGTAGTGTTTTCAAATAAAGAATATAATCACTAAAAAATCTTAATAACAAGTGAGTAGCATGAACTTCCTACATTGAAACTTTTTATTATATGCTAATTTGTTGTGTAGCTTTTTGGTAATTACATTTCTTCATTTAAACCGGCCTCATAGCGATTTTATCTTTCATATTTCTTCATTTGTCCTAATATAGTATTACTTGTAGTCCTTGATATAAGAGCGGCATTATAATTCTACGAGAGAGGCATTGCTTTCAAAGTTGATCTAACAATTTTATATATCTATTTATATATTATTTAGGATAATGTTGGGTGGGACATAGGGTTTGGCATGATAGCCGTGGCTATGGCTACCGCATTCGGTATTTTCTTGATAGGCATGAGGAGGTATAAGAAACAAGGGCCACTGGGAAGTCCTTTCACTACGGCAGCTCAAGTGGTGGTTGCAGCGATTCGAAAGCGGCGCGTGGATGAGACCTGCGATGGAAGAGGTATTTGTTATGGAGATACCGCCAATGGCAATATACTTGTGGAGCCGCAATCTATGACTCATGCTCGCACAGAACATTTTAGGTGCTTTGAATAATACAATTATCATTTAGATTAGAAAAATTAATCATTTGATCCATATGGTTTTGACTTGATAATAAACCAATCACATGGTTTTTAACTGATGCAACTTAGCTCCTATAATTTTTTGTTGACATTCAATTTCTGAATTTTAATTTGATATAAATTAGTTCTTATAATTTTAATTATTTGAAATATCTTTCCTTATGTGTTAGAAAAATAAAATAATAATTATTAAATTTATTTTTTCAAAAATTTACAGACTAATGTTTTGAATGGCTAAACTATAAATACAGAGTTGCAACGAATTAAAGTTCATAAGTTAAGTTTTACCTAAATAAACTATACTGATTAAGTTATATCGAATTAAAATTTATGGATTGAGTTGCAAGTGAGGAAAACTTAACTTTTCTTTTCATATGACTTCATGAATTAAAGTTAGTCTTCTTATCTATACTATTACATGTATTGAAAAATATGCCAAGTCTTACACATTTTACTTCAGGTATTTGGACAAGGCAATGATAATTGATGATATTGATGCATCGAGCAACAAAAGAAACCCTTGGAGGCTATGCACATTAAAGCAAGTGGAAGAAATGAAGCTTGTGTTTGGCCTCATACCCATATGGCTAGCATTCTTGTTTGTCAATGTTATTGGAACTCCAGTCACAACCTTCTTCACCAAACAAGGCAGTACAATGGTGAGATCCATTGGGCCCCACTTCAAAATCCCACCAGCTTCACTCTTAGCCTTCCCTTGCCTCGCAACCATCATCATAATCCCAATCTACGACAAACTCTTAGTGCCTCTACTGAGGAAATTCACAGGCAAACCCACAGGCATCACAATGCTTCAAAGAGTAGGCATTGGCCAAATCATTTACATTTTATGCATACTTGTGGCTGCCCTAGTTGAGTCCAAAAGGCTTAAATTAGCAAGTGATCACAATCTATTGGACAATTCGAAGGCAATATTGCCAATGAGGGTTTGGTGGTTGCTTCCTCAGTACATTCTGTGTGGGATTGGTGATGCTTTTGGGATCGTGGGGTTTCAGCAACTGTTCTACGATCAAATGCCAGAATCTATGAGAAGCATTGGGGCTGCACTTTATCTTGGTAATTTTGGTATTGGAAGCTTTGTGAGTAGTGCGGTTATAACTATTGTGGAGACAGCAAGTGAAGGAAAATGGCTTGGGAATGATCTGAATAGGTCACGTCTTGACTATTTTTATTATTTGCTCGCTGGTTTAGGCGTTTTGAACTTGGGTGTTTTTGTTGTTGTTGCAAAACGATATGTGTACCAAAAGGCCTCTGAAAACTACAATTTGTAGACCATAATTAGCTGGGCCATTTTTTATGCCTTGAATGGGATGGATAAGCTATATTGTTCACAAAACTTGGAAATATGTAGTTTGTTTTGATGCCAATATTATGTTTGGTGTTGATTTAAAATCATAATTGATGAATTAAATAGAAGTGTTCTTCTTTCATAAAAGATTGATAATTTTTTTATATGGTTACTATTGACTAAATTAGATTCGATTATTGTTGGACCAAGTTGTTGAATCGTAGGCATTGTCAAGCATTGGTGTTTCATTTTCAGCCTTACGTGTTATTTTGTAAAATCACCGTGACATTTCAATGAATGAATACAATCACTAAAATTTGCAAATACACGTGAGCGTTATTATGGACTTTATTGTAGGTATTTATGGCATCTTTAATATGGGAGAATAAATAGACTCAAACTTAAGAGGTTGTTAGGGTGTCTAAGTGGGTAAGTGGACTTGAGTTTGACGAGGAAATTAAGGTCCCATATTGAATAAAGTTGAGCTTAATAAATTATATATAATAAAGCCAAAGGATCGGACTTGTAAACTCGAGGCTTAAGATTTTGAGTTAAAATATGTCAGTTTCACCTCTCATTGCCCATACAGTTATGAATTGTTGCAGGTGTTAGTCTGTGGTTGATCTTAACACGAAGAAACCAAATTAGAGATGTTAATAAACTGTATATGATATTTTCTTTTTGCTTGGTGTTTGAACAATTGGGACGCCCAATTTTTATAATTAATCTTCAAAGTTTTATCATGGATACCAAGTGTGTTGATCAATTGAGTTGATATTTTGTTCGCTACAGTTTAAGCTATACATTATAGAGCTTCCCATGGAAAGTTTAAGTATTTATTTATTTTGGTGATCGTGTAAAGTTTAATTAGCTAGCACAAATTTTTTGGTTAGAGAGTGACAAAAATTATGTTATTGGGAGAAAATCTCTCATATCCTTTCAATAGCAAGAATAGGAACTTCGCAAATTAAAAAACAAGAAACAAGAAGGAAAGGAAAAGGACAAAGGAATATTGGCTATCTGTATTTTTTAACGACTTGGAATAAACTCTCAACCAAATCAAGGACGAAGATACATGTCTGCCAATTAAAATGCCATTTCAAAATGCAACTTCTACAAACATTGTCCCTTTGCTAACTTTTATAGCCAAGTTTGATCTTGACCCCTTACAAGAATTTCTTTACTACTACATATACATAACAGTTAAGTATATCATATGACTAACCAATCAGCTAAAGCTAGCTAATGCATACATACATATAGTTGATATACCAGACACAATCTCACAGGATTTCTCTTCAGACTTTAGTTGTGTTTCATAGCTAAAAAAGCAGCAATGAATGGCAACGAATATGAAGTACAAGGCAACAGTTCAAGTGATCACAAAGGTGGCTGGAATGCTGCCATCTTCATCATATGTACTAGGCTCTCTTTCTAATCACTTCTACTATACACACACACACACACACTTGATCACACACACATCTCAAGCCGCTCCCTCTGATATTTAGTACAGGGAATTTCTAACTATTTTTCACGAATGATAATTAACTCATTAAATTTACTGTAAATTGATAATTTCCCCAAATTAAGTTTACCCATATTTAAATGAAGTGAATTTTGAGGGGTCTATATACAAAAAAAAACACTAAGCTTCAATTAATGATACAGATAAAATGAGGAAATAATGATCAATGCGTACTTAGCCGGTGACTTATATTTAGGATCAAGGATGTAGTTCTTTTTAAGTTTTTTTTTTGTTCTCGTTCAAATTAAATTTGAAGCTTGAAATTACTTAACTTTGTTGATATATAATATTTCAGTTGTGGAGATGGCAGAGAGATTTGCGTACTACGGTTTGGTTGGGAACTTGATAAGTTACCTCACAAATGTTTTGAAAGAGCCAATAGTTAGAGCTGCAAAGGATGTGAACACATGGAGTGGTGTCTCCTTCGTGTTCCCTTTGGTCGGAGCCTTCATTGCTGATTCTTCCCTTGGTCGTTTCCTCACCATTATCTTCTCTTCCATCATCTATCTGTCGGTATATATATATACACCCATTATTTAATTCAAACCCCCCCTCCCCAAATACCATAAACTCTTATTAGATGTTCTTGATGTAAAAGTTAAGTAACTAATTTATGGATATTAAAATAATTAGTTATGTTAGTTGTTCCAATAACTATGTATTTGTTTCCTTAAAATATTGTATTTAATCATGTACATTAATGCTGTTAGTGCAAACAATATGGATACTTGAAAACAAAAAATATGAATTTGGAAGATAAAGTAAATTAAAATATTTTATTTATAACCAAAGAAAACCACTTGTCCAGCTGTTGTCCTAAATACAAGGGGTTTATTTTGATTCTAAATGTAATACATTGATTCATTTTGTCTCTGGAATATATAATTTATTTCCCTGAATATCTATATTGATTAGACTGAGGAGAGAATTTCCATCAAATGGTAGTTACATTACACATGACTAGAAAGATTATTTTTTTACTACAAACTCACATTTATTTCAAATAACTAATTTAATTAAATAATTTTTTTGAATATCTATAAATTAGTTATTTATAGCTTTAATATTAAATATCAAAGGGAATGTTGTTTAATTTTTATTAACTTTATAAACATTTGTTACTAACAACTAATTTTCTTAATTAATATTTGTAAATTAGTTATTTAACCCGTAAGGATAAATTTGAGTGTGTATTTATGTTGATAAGTAGTTTGACAAAACATATGTACGTATGGGAGGCAGGGAATGGTATTGTTGACAGTATCAGCGACGCCAGTGGTTCATGAGCAGAGTAGAAGGTTAGTGTTGTTCATAGCACTTTACATTTTAGCGATTGGGGAAGGAGGGCACAAGCCATGTATTCAAACATTTGCTGCTGATCAATTCCATGAGTCATCTCCTCAAGAGATAATGGCTAAGACCTCCTTCTTCAATTGGTGGTACTTGGGCATCATCATTGGTGTTCTCTCTTCTGCCTTGATTGTTACTTATGTCCAGGTATATACATCGACATTATCTAGATCCTTATAAGGTGTCATTGGTTTCTTTATATCGAAAAAAATTAGGCGTAGGTCCCAATGTAAATGAATAATCACGATCAGGTCTCCGAAAATCATAAAATGGAGTTGGAGTTATATAAAACCCAGATTAAATTAATTGTAAATTTGAAAAACCCTCCTTGAACCTTGGTTATTTGAAGTCACATGGGTTATTTAAAGGGCAATGAGGTAATTCCACATTTATAATTAATCTAGTCTAGGTTTCATGGGACTCCAACTCAATTTTATAATTTCTAATTATCTAGTTATAATTGATTTTGTCCCTTTGGACTTGTATGTAATGTCCACTTATATATTTAATATATATATATATATATATTCTTCTTCATGTTTGAAGCCTATGATATATGTATCCTTTTAATGTTCTTTGCAATGCACTAACTTTCTAAATATTTTATTTCTAGTTTCTTTTTTCATTCAATTCTTGATAAAAGAAATGACATTTTAGTATCTTATGAGGATGAAATGATGAGATTTTAATTTTTTTTTAATGATTTTTTAAAGGAAAAAAATGCTCTAAGGTTGCACAAATTTAGAGGTTTTTTAAATCGTGAAGAAAAAAAATTAAAACTATAACTTTTAATCATCATAAAATATCAAAAGATAACTTATTTTAGGTATAATTTAATGATAAAAAATAGAAAAAAAAAACATTTGGAAAGCTGTGGAAAAAGGTATTAGAGAGAGGTACATTTATTAATTATTAATTATTTTTTATTTTTTTGGTAATCCGTCTTAATTATTGTTTTGAATTTAGGATAATGTTGGATGGGACATAGGATTTGGCATAATAGCCGCGGCTCTTGCCATCGCGTTTGGTATTTTCTTGTTAGGCATAAGGAGATATAAAAAGCAACGGCCGCTAGGAAGTCCTTTCACTGCGGCGGCCCAAGTGTTAGTAGCCGCCGTGAGAAAGCGGCGCGTGGATGAGACGATCGATGGAAGAGGTATTTGTTATGGAGATACTGATGATGGCTCTATACTTGCCGAGCCTCAATTTATCACTGGTGTTCGCACAGAACATTTTAGGTAATTGTAATAATTGCCATTTAAATTATACTCTTTATCGATCTTAAATATAAAAATTATTAGTGGATGAAATTTAATTTAATCTAAATGTAAAACTTTAATCCTTTTTAAGTTCATACATATTTTTTTTCTTAAATTTTACTCATTGACCACATTTAAAGGGGTCCTATCATCATGTGAGTGGTTTTCAATACGAGTAATTAAAATGAATACTTTATAAAAACCAATACACATTTTTTTATAAATAATTAATTAAACTAATTTTTTTAATCCTTATAACTTAATTATCTTACTCTTACATTATGTGCCAAATGGAATATTAGTCTGGAGATTGGTTTAATTTAGTTATCGGTGAAATATGTGTCTTGATTTTTCCAAAATATCTCTACTTATTTACATTAGAAATTTCCCAAATATCTCTACTTAGCATGATAACCGAGTCCGTATTGAAAAATGTACATAATCTGGTACTTTTTGACTTCATTAAGGTATTTGGACAAGGCAATGATAATTGATGATATTGATGCATCAAGCAACAAAAGAAACCCTTGGAGGCTATGCACATTAAAGCAAGTGGAAGAAATGAAGCTTGTGTTTGGCCTCATACCCATATGGCTAACATTCTTGCATTGTAGCGTAATTGGAGCTCAGATCACAACCTTCTTCACCAAGCAAGGCAGCACAATGGGGAGATCCATTGGGTTCCGCAACTTCAACATCCCACCAGCATCACTATTAGCCTTCCCTTGCCTCACAACTATCATCATACTCCCAATCTATGACAGACTCTTAGTGCCTCTCATGAGAAAATTCACAGGCAAGCCCACAGGCATCACAATGCTTCAAAGAATAGGCATTGGCCAAGTCTTTTCTATTCTATATATGCTTGTGGCTGCTCTGGTTGAGACCAAAAGAATTAAAATAGCAAGTGATCACAACCTCTTAGACGATTCAGAGGCAATATTACCAATTGGGGTTTGGTGGTTGCTCCCTCAGTACATTCTCTGTGGGATTTCTGATGCTTTTGCGACTGTGGGGTTTCAGCAACTGTTCTACGATCAAATGCCAGAGACTATGAG
>QFDD01005047.1:0-14537 GCA_006871305.1 Vachellia collinsii | reverse complement strand
TGTTTCTTTTTGCACATGGTTCTTTCACTTTTATTTTAAGCTTCATGTCATGTAATAAAACACTCGTATCACGCCAGCCCATCTCACCCTTCACCTTGGTTTTAAAGGAGTAACAAAGTTAAAACAAGCTTGAAGCATAAGCCAAGTTTGGCTCTTTTTCGCGTTGGATCGACTTATGTCAGTTTATCATGTTGGTTAGCCTTTTTACCTTTTTTTTTTAATATTAGATCCGGTCTTTAATATAAGAATCAATTATATTTTTTGAGGGATCAAAAAAAGTTAAATAAATAATTTAATTATAACATATATGTAGATACATTCATATGTATAATTAGATTATATATCATTTTATAGCTAGACTAATTAATTTAAAAAAGATAAAAAATTAATGAATTAATTAATTTTTTTAATATCTTTAAAAAAAAAAGTTAACCTGTGGACTTGATGTAAGGTAGTGGTAAATTCTGAGATTAATTCATTCCTTTTAAAAGAAAGAAGAGTAATGGGTTGGATCAGGCCTCACACTATTCTTTTGCAATAGAGTCAATCTGGCAGGCTCGTTAGGTTTTAGGGCGTCTAATAAAGTTCAAAGATGGCCCAGACTAAATGTTTTTCAAATGATTAATTATTTCTAAAGGAGGTGAGATGAATAGAGGAGATGTCAGACTTTAGGATTGGGAGATAAGGCGAGGCCACCCCACGTGGTTTGATTCCAATTGCATTGCGTCTCATTGGTCCATTCACTTCAGCAAATAAAAGCTTTGCACTATACGTTTATTAAACTATTATTACAAAATTGTAAGTTTTGAGGCCAAACCTAACTCAAATTAAAAAATAAAAAAGGCTTTGAAAATATAAAGTTTAATACCACCCCTAATTAAATCTAGCGGAAAGGGTTAATCTCTTACAATGTAATGAATTAAGGTTCAAAGTCATTAGTCTCTCATAATATGATGAACCAAAATTCATGTTAAGAGAAGTGACTATGTGTAATGCCTCAAACTTGGTTTCTTATTTGAAAAGATTAAGAAAATTAAATAAAATACTTTAAATTATATATTTTGAAATAATAATGTTTATCATTAGATTATATATCAGTTTATAAATCAAACAAATTAGTTTACGAAAAAATTATAAATATACAAATTTATTTAATTTCATTAACCTCCTCAAAAAATTAACTAGAGTTAATATTAAAAATTGATGTAGTAATAATTATGAATTTCTTAAAAAGGAGTTCAAGCCAAGGGACTAACTCCCTATTCCTCGTTCCACCCATGAAACTCAAAATCTCTATCAACACATTAAAAACGGACGTTCCAGTTATTTATTCATTCATTTATGATACTTTAAATTTAATTTTAACCAACAAGAAGATTGTGGTAACATTTTTTTTTTTGAAGTAAACACTAAATATAGATGTATATCTCAAGGTAAAAATTCGAGTTTTGGTCGATGGCGTTGTTACGAAGGAATATCCGCTTATACTAAATCCAACCGGTTGCTTACCTAATTGAATGTCATATACTCATACATGAGCAAAAAACCATTAGCAAAGTGGACCAAAATCATGGTTTGAATTTCAGGCGGTGCAGTTTGAAGGCAATGTCCAGGTTGGATCCCTTCCAATAATGGATTCCATTCTTGTGGTCTTGCTTTAGATTCAAAGATCTGGACTTAAAACAAATTCAAGTACGACTGCGATTATGTGCATTCTTTTTTTCCCGGTCCCAAAGATTTGAAAACAACCAGGAGCAACACACACTCACATGGCCAATAGGTCCTACAAGTCCAAGTAAACTCCAAATTTTCCCGCATTCCCCGCAATTGAATCCTCCAATAAATTAACTCAATCATCAATACACCGAATTAAATCAAATCATCAAAATACAACTTCAAAACCAAACACCACCCAAACATGAGCATCGCCGTCACCCCAATCTCAGCCTGCAATGCCGGATAACACCAGCAAAAACAACAACACTATTGTCTGTTTTTTTTTCTTTTCTTTTTCGAGTCCTTTTCTCTTTCAGAGATGGACTTGGAATAATCATCATCACCATCAACAACAATTCACCAGAAATTAAAGAAGGCATCCCAGGCTGCTCCAATGGCAAACACTACAGGCAACAGAAGAACGTGACCTGACGAAGAGAGTGTGGAAGAAGCAGCTTTTATAGGAGAAGCCACAGGTGGTGGGGGTGCCTTTTCCACATGAATGTGAACCTTCATTCCTCCATAGCAGAATCCATTCCCACTCACAAAGTAGTAATCGCGAGTTACATTCAAAGGAGCCACGTCTCTTCCAGCTCCTGTAGTGTAGTTGTGAAGTGGATGATCTGTGTTGCATGTCTCGTAGTTAGTCTTATTCACCTCCAGAACGCTCTGCTGGTTCCTATCATACACAAAAACTGAAATATAATTGTGTTATTGTCTGATTTTAAACTCAATAAATGATACAGTTTCAGTAATTTGATACAATGAATGAAGTGAAAAAAGCAAAATCTGAATTTAAATGAAGTTCAGAGTTCGGATCATCCCAAGTCACAGTCATAATGAGATATGGGACTTGATTGTGAAAAAAAAAAAAAAACTGCTCTGAACAGATCTGACTGCAGTAGCACCAACTTGGTAATTTCAAGTGCAGAGAACTGAAGCCAGTCACAGAACCCAAGTACTGTAAACTATGACTAACGAGACAGGAGGGAATGATGAGCACAGATATCAGGAAGGAATCATAATTACAGTCGTTAGAAATGCATCTACAGTGAGAAAATAAGAGGGTCATGGGTTTGCTCGAAAAGGAGACACATGAAAGCAAGAAAAAACGGCAGAAAAAGTCCTGGATCTGGGTATCTAGAACATGAAACTGGAAAGGTAAGAAGGAGTCTAACATCTAAACTCCATTTCCCGAATCGGAATTCCTCTAAGCTCCAAATGGCAAGTGAATAATCACAGTTCAAAGGAAGTCAGAAATCAGATGAACATACAAGCAGAAACAAGTTAAATTATCTCCGTTCTTCTGTTAGGATGATAAGTTTGTCGCTCCCTCCAGAATTTTTCTAGGAATGCAGTCTGGACTTACCATAAGACACAAAGACGGATAAAAGCAAAACAGAAGCAGCAAGATAAGGTAATCTGAACCTACTCAATACACAGAAACAAGGGAAAAAAGCTTACAAATTAAATCTTTTAGCTCATCCTATGAATGAACATGTGCAGATCTACACACGTATCAGCGACAGAGGGAAGCTACAGCTCATGATAGACACAGAGAGAGAATCTCTTCCATAAAATCTCGACTTGAAGTTTAAATCAGTGTGACAGGAGGGTGCTTACAGAGCCAGTCGCCATTGTAGAAGTGCTTGCCCCGAGCCCAATTAGTGTAGTTCACATTGGGGCTCCAACCCATGTTATCTCCGACGATAAACCTCTTCGCCGACGCCTCCGGCAAAATCACAAGCACAGTGCACAAAACAAGAAGCAACCCCGAATACTTCTTCAGATTCTCCATTGATTCTTCACTCTTCAGTGCCTTCCTGATACCCTCTCTGAGAAAGAAAAGAAGCAGCCTCTAGAATACCCTCTTGTCTATATCTACATAGTTCTGTTTCTTTCAAGGCCATTTATGAAGGCAAGGGGCTGGGACTCAGAGGTTAGTTTAATTCATGTGCGACATTTTTTATTTTTATTTTTATTTACTTGTTTGGTGTGGGGACATGGACTGTAAAGTTCAATTTGCTCTTTAAAATTTAAGGACGATTGCGTTTTAGATCTCCAACCACCACTGGTTGTTTAACCTTGTTTGCAAGAAGCAATGCTCTCAATTAATTGCACTGTGACAAAAGAAGCATAAAATGGATATGGATCCTCTCTAGCCAAATCTCCACGCCTGATGGAATCCGACGGTTGAGGTGTTCAAGAGGATGTTAATCGTTGGATGAGTATCAGGTCCTCAACGTAAAATCTCTCTCCAACTTCTTCCTTGTTTTCAATTACGCCAATGGTGAGGATTTGGCTGGATAGTGGCCTCACGGAAATTGTTATTTACTTTTTTGCCCTCAAGAGATTCTTTGTTTTTCTCTCGAATCAAAGATGAAGCAAGATAAATTTAGTGTTAAACCTACTTTTAGTCCCTGTAGTTTACCATGATTTGATTTTTAGTTCCTGAAGTTTAAAAGTTGTGGTTTTGGTCCCTCAAATTTACTCTGTCTAAAACTGTTAGTCCTTATAGTTTTAAAAGGACCTACATATAATATTAATATAGTTAATTTTGCTTTTGTGTCACCAATTCCGTTAATTATAGTGAAATTTCTTAATAATTGGATAAGGTAACATGAAAAAAATTGTTGTATAATTTATCTTTGTAGTTTTAGATATTTGAATATTTGACTGCATTAATTAATACGGTTAAATTTAGAGATCAAAATAAAAATTCGTTCAAAGTATAATGATTAAAACCAAAATTCATTCAAAATATAGGGATAAAAAACAAAATTAGTTAAAAGTACAGGGACATTTTAAAACTATAGGGACCAACATTTTTAAATAAAGTAAACTTTAGGGACCAAAACAATCACTTTTAAACTTCAGGGACCAAAACCTAAATTGAGGTAAATTATAAGGACAAAAAATATGTTTAACCCATAAATTTATAAGGTTCGGCGCCATCATCACTTGCATGCCCCGGTCTGAGAGGAAGGGGTGCCAATGTAAATATATTAACCAACGCAAAAGTCCCATGATTTATTTAAAATTTGTGATAAGGTGATATTTGTTATTCATGGATTCATAAATATCATTTTTATTGGAAATATTTGTACAATTTACTACCTTTTTCTGCAAACAAAATTTACTGCCCAATCGTTTTATGGTGAAAAGATGCATGATATGAGAATGGAAGAATAGCATCAAGTTCTTCAAAAAATCAATATAGTTATGATTAAGTCTCAACAAATTTTGCTAATTGACTTTTATTCAGAACAGTTTATTTTTAAATATGACTTTTCATCAAATTGATTTTTTTAAGAAAATTATATATATATATATATATTAGTTGTCATTACCAATCATCACTAGCATTGGCCCAATTGGGTTGAGTTATTGGGGCTACTTGCGCGGGGTAGTTCTCCCCTGCCAAAAAAGGAGCACAAAATAAACAAAAGGGAACAAAAATATAACTATGTCTCAATGAGAATAATTATTATGTTTATTAGATTGATGGTTCCCGTACAAAGCCTTCAAAATAAAATGCATTTAAATTTTAAAACCATCAACAAATTAAAGAATGAAAAAAGTAAATATGTAAAAATAAAATACTCTTCCGATGATCACATCCCTCTTTTTTCCAGAGAAATATTCAATAAAGGGTTTAAATTCATCATGTCCCTTTTTCTCTTAGTAAAGGCTCAGATTAAATTATTTTAAATAATTTTGCTAGGATTAAATATGTAATGGGAATTTTATTTTACATCTATAAGGTGAAAAGGTACTATTTTTTTTTTTTAAAAAAAAAGCTGATCCAGATTATCTCTTAATTTTTAATAATTAGAGTATTCTAAGATTCATGAATATGACTGCACATGGCACATTGAAAGACATAAAAAGGTATAATAAGGGGTCAGTGGTTTTTCATTAATACTTTCATTTTTTTTATTTACAGTCGTGAGACGATTTTGAATATTGTTTTTTATTTATGTGAGTTGGTTTAAGGGCTCGCTAAGATTATTACATGCCTCATGTTGCAAATAATTTATGGATATACTTACAAATTATTTATTAATAATATCTTCATATAATGATAATATTTGAACTTACAAATTTTGGGAGGGGGGAGCATCCATCATGGATGCGGTGCAGGATTGAGTAGGACCAAATTATTGGCGCGATTACGATGACGTTGCTAATTCCTTTGTTAGAAATCCAGGGACAACATTCTGAAACCTCCGAACCAAAGACATGCAACAAGAGAAAGTATTGAATGGAGAACAAACGAAGGAGGAAAGAAGATTTGGAGAGAAAATAGAGGAGCAATGTGTTTTTTTTATTACCATATTTAATTTGATATTATAATTGTTATAATACTTTAGTTATTCAATTATTTATTAAAATATTTTTTATATAAAGATATTTTAGTTATTTAGCTATTTACCAATTTTCCTTTTTTCATGTTCTCTCTCATCCATCTAGACGGGATGAAAGATAATATTTTATCTCCAATTTTTCCTTCTTCTATTTTCTCTCCTTTTAACTTTTCCTTCCATACAATTAGAGCCTTAGTGTCTGTCTAGTATGTTTGTTGACCTAAATCCAATTTTGCTGTTACTTGTGGGGGGGAGAAGATGAGTTATTATAAATGAGCATCAAATGTTGTGGGTCAAGCGTCCAAGTGTGACTACGCGTGATTTGGGTGTACCCTCCAACAAAACCCATGTGCCCCCATCACTTTCTCCTTCCTTGCCGAATTAGAGTATGATTTATTAATAGGCTCAAAACAGTACGCATCCCTGCCACTCTGTTACCATGGTATGACCCGAAGGAGATGACAGTAATATGGACGTCACTGATGCTAGCCACGCCCCATTAACCAAAGCTATAGACACAATAGATGATGCCACTGTTGAAAGTAAGGCATTATATGGCCTGACCACTTCAAATGAAACCAAGGTTCTTCTTCAGATGGATATATGCAGAGCTGACGAAATGAAATCAAGGTTGAGAAAGCGGAGGAACGAGTGGCTTTGCACTTGACACGTCACTTCAAAAGGAATCGCTCCATACAAAATGAGACTCGCTTTCTCCATCTCTCCAACTCTATCCGTCCTCCCATGCTTTTCCATCCTCACCTAAATTTTGTGTGTGGCTCACATTCACTCTCCATCCATTCTCTACTTATATATTCTCTTTCATCCTCCTCACACGCACACACGCACTGTCATACTGCAAACGACAAACTCAAAGCCATGGAAGCCTGTTTCCTCGTCTCCAATTCCTTCGCCAAAACCCCCGATCAACCTCTTCAGGCTCTCAAATCCCCTTCCCCGTCCCTCCCTAAAAGATCCTCTCTCCAGTTCCACTCCAGGAAAGCCGCTCTTCCATGTAAGTTCTCTCACTTCCCTCTCTCCATCATCTTTCCAACATATCTCGATACATTACTTATCGTATTTATTTCTTCATTTCTTTGGTGCACGGATCATGCTGATTTGATTTGCATGTTTTCATGGCTAAATCACAGGTTGCCATCTCTCATCCTCTTCCCCCTTCGATGCCCATGATGAGAGGCCATCCCTTGACGCGGATTGGCGATCCTTCCGTGCAAGGCTGGTGGCCGGAGAACGGCTGAGAACGACGTCGGACGAGCCTTCCCCTTCTTCTGTCGCCGATCCTCCACCGATCAGCGTTGGGGACAAGTGGGCCCACATTATCCACGAACCCGAAAAAGGGTGCCTGCTCATCTCCACTGAGATGCTGGATGGGGTCCACATTTTCGAACGGACGGTGGTCCTGCTTCTCTCTACTGGACCCATAGGCCCATCAGGGATCATACTGAATCGCCCGTCCTTGATGTCGATCAAGGAGACTAGATCGACGGCGATGGATGAGGAGGGCATGTTCTCAAACAGGCCGTTGTTTTTTGGTGGGCCGTTGAAGGCGGGCCTGTTTTTGTTGGGCCCAAAAGAGGCAGGCCTGGAGAAGAGTGCCGGTGGGGTGTTGGAGGAGGTGATGAAGGGCTTGTACTACGGGACGAGGGAGAGTGTGGGTTGTGCGGCTGAGATGGTGAAGAGGAATGTCGTTGGGGTTGGAGATTTGAGGTTCTTTGATGGGTACTGTGGGTGGGAGAAGGAGCAGTTGAGGGAAGAGATTAGGGCTGGATATTGGACTGTGGCTGCTTGTAGCCCAAGTGTGGTTGGGCTGGGAAGTGTTGGAAGCATTGGGCTCTGGGAGGAGGTTCTTGGGCTTATGGGCCTGAGGAAAGTTTGGTGAGGCAAGTTTCTGGACTCAGCGGCCCAATGTAAGCTGTATAGAGAAGACTCAAGGTTGATTGACTTCATAATGGAACTTCTTTGGAAGGCTCTAACGACATGTATGGTTACCATAAGGGAAAAACATTGTAGGTCGGATAATCCAATAGCTTGTGTCATTCAATCTTGTCCTTACTCGTCCATACAAGCTGTAAATTGTGATTTTTTTAACTGAGTTTAAACTGTTCAAGTGGTTTTGGTTTGCCCTTAATTGCCTAATGATGGAAAATGAGCCAACCTGCCGGTTAGGTTGCCCTCGAATGGGTTAGCATTTTGTCAGCATAAAAAAATAAAATATAATATAATTAAATTTTTTACTATAAAATGTTATTTTATTTTCGTCCAAAAACTAACATTATCTCACCGCAATTTTTTATAATTAAAATATATATAAATATTAATGTTTTATTCTAATTTTAAATATAATATTATAGATAGTTGATATGAAAAAATAAAATATTTATACTACTTTTGATTGTTTTAGGTGTTTTTTATCTTAAAAAATGAAATTTAATATTACTTTTTTCTTTCTAAAAAAAATATTGAGATGGAAAAATATAAAAGAATACATATATCATATTATTTTATTTTTTTAAAACAGATTGGATTGGATGGGCTGGCCTACCATAACCCTTGGGTTGGGGTGAACTAAAATGCCAATTCAAGCCCGCCGTATAATGGCGGGTTCGACCCACGTGTTCCCATCATTAATTGTGCCCTCTAAGGTGCTTCTAATATGTTATATTAACACTAGCTTGAGGTGGTTCATTATTCAGCTTTCTCCCGCAAAGCTGGCTAACTCAGATTTCACCCAAAAGGAAAAAAACAAGCAGTTAATAATGTATTTTCTTTTATTATATTTTTTTATCATTTTATCACAATATATAAAATATTGTGCATGTATTAATAATCTTCATACTTTTTTAAGTAATTTTTTTTCAAAAAGTCACTCATTTAACATTTATTCAAATATAAATGTATTCTGCCAAAATATATTTTGATCAAAACTCTTTTTCTCAAAATGCATTTTACTAAATGTCATTTCTCTAACGGTTTCTCAAACGGGATAGATTTTTTAATTTCATGGTGTGAATATATATGGTGTTTGAAAGGAAGGATTATAATTGCATTGGTTAGGATATATTCAGGAAAAAGGCACATTTAACTTGCGAGTCCTAGAAGTGGATATCGTTTAACAGGTTGCTCCAAAGGGAATGATGAAAACAATTTTTGAATGTATGGTGTTCATAATTACTGAGCTAGCGAACTCCGAATTTGTGAGCTAAGTGGCCAGTTGTTAAGATAGATATATGCAGTATATAAAAAGAGTTGATCCATCCTAAAAAAAAATGTTTGGCGTTAATGCGCCCGAATGGCGGCTCCTCCTCCGCAAGCTCTCATCAGCCATCACTCCCCGGCCGATACGGTGCCGCTGGATGAGAGGCGATAATGGCAAATTCAACACAGACGTTACCGTAAATTTGGTAACTGTTTAATTAATTAATTATAGATTGATTGATGTTTCAGAGAAATCGAATAATTAGAGCGATTTCGCAACAAAAGCCTATTCGGATATCTACTTCCTTCCTCGTCGTATTCGTGAACCTTCTTCCTCTCTGAAATAAAAAGCAGTTACTTGGGTAGCACACTCTCAAGTCTCCGCTCATCGAACCCATGGAAACAGACCCGAAGCTCGATTCCAAATCCGAGTTTGACCTTATAATCCTAGGTGCTTCGGGTTTCACTGGCAAATACGTTGTCAGAGAAGCTCTCAAATTCCTCAACACCCCTTCCTCCCCGCTCAAATCCATCGCCTTGGCGGGTCGCAACCCCGCCAAACTCTTTGAGGCTCTTAAATGGGCCAGCCGTCCTGATCCCCCACCTTCGATCCCAATTTTAACCGCCGACACAAAAGACCCGCCTTCTCTCCGCAGGCTCTGTGGCCGGACCAAGCTGATTCTCAACTGCGTCGGCCCCTTTCGTCTCTACGGCGAGCCTGTCGTTTCCGCTTGTGCTGAAACGGGGTGTGATTACTTGGATATATGTGGCGAGCCTGAGTTCATGGAAAGGATGGAGGCCAATTACCACGAGAAGGCTGTGGAGACAGGATCTTTAGTTATATCGGCATGTGGCTTTGACTCGATTCCTGCTGAAATGGGACTGATGTTCAATTCGAGGCAGTGGGAGGCTCCGTCGGTGCCGAACCGCGTCGAAGCGTACTTGAGCTTGGAGTCCGATAAAAGGATTGTGGGTAACTATGGGACCTATGAATCGGCTGTTTTGGGCGTTGCTAATGCGAAGAAGTTGCAAGAACTGAGACGGTCGAGACCCCGCAGAGCTAGGCCAGTGGTAAGGGAATCTTATACTTTGAAAAATCATTAAGCCTTCGAGGGATTTCTAAACTTTATGGCTTTCTGATGTAGACATGTATGTGAGCCTTGAGGGCAAGTCTAACTGCAACTCTCTGCATTTCGATTTTTGGTACGGCTCCTTAGATGATATTTCATAGTCGTCTAGTCGGTTTGAAAAGCTCTCTGTTGAAATCAACGGAAGCATAACAGACGGAGCCAGAGTGGTTTATTCAATTGCCCGTGTCAGCTTTTGGAAAGCCAGTGCAGAAGTAATTCTTATTATCGATTTATTATTGACATGAGATCAATGAAAACGGTTGCATTCACATTACTATTACGGTATTGTTGCACACTTGAGCTGTCTCCTTCAGTACATGTGAATGTAACAGTGGTTTGCTGTGATCAAATTCGACTCTCAATTTTATGTACTTGGTGGTGTTTGTGGCAGAGGTTTTGTTGGTATGAATATAATGGTCATAGTTGTTCCAAAGCACGAAGGTGACAATTTATAATTTGTTGTATGTGATGGCTTAGTTGTGATAATATTATTCCTCTGCATTCTTGAAATGGAGTGTGAGGGATGAAATATAGATTTCTAAGGCCTTGGTATCAGACTTCAGAGTGAGAAACCTGTGCAATTGTGTGGGATGAAATTGTAAGAAGTTACTTGCCCTTTGCTGGGGTGATTATTGAGAAATGTGGTGTAAAAAAAAAATTGTTGTAGTTTAGAATTCAAATATAATATTTATACAGTCATTTTATAAATTCAATTTGGAGTATAAAGTGGTAAATTGCATGCTTTCTTCTTTCCCCAAAGTCATTTTCTTCTATTTTACATCTCAATTTTGAGGGGAACAAAATGTGGGATTTGATGGAACGGGAAGAGCGCATGTTTACTTATAAATCATCTTCAATGTCAGAAATTTTTACTTATTACTTTCCACGGATCCTTTTCTGTCTCAAATGTGATCTTGCAATCAACTTAAACTAATGTTGATCTTGCTACTGTTGTCTTTAGACCTTGCGCCCCCTTTTCTTCTCTTTTTTATATGGTTTAAAATACTATGTCATTGTGTCAACTTTTATCTTAATGCTTGTAGATTCCTGGACCTCCTCCGCCCAAAGGAATTATTGAACACCAGAAGAAAATTGGACTCTGGGCAGTTAAGCTACCTTCAGCAGACTCAATTGTTGTACGAAGAACACTAGCAGCTCTAACAGAGAATCCCCACGGTCTCCCTGGAAGGAATGAGAGCCCTGATGCGATTGAGAAAAGGGGAGCATACTGGTCAAATGTGAAGCCAGCTCATTTTGGTGTGAAAGTAGGCTCCAAATCCTTGTTGGGGATTTTTGGATTTGTTACAATCGGGGTTTTCTTTGGTCTTTTGGGAAATTTTTCTTTTGGGAGGTGGCTTCTTTTGAAATTCCCTTCCTTCTTTAGCCTTGGTGGGTTCAGGAAGGAAGGTCCCTCTGAAGAGGAGGTAGAAAGCGCTTCATTCAAGATGTGGTTTGTAGGTCATGGTTTTAGTGATCAGAGTCTTGCGGCACAAGGAAACACGAAACCTGACATGGAAATTACAACAAGAGTAATGGGACCTGAAATTGGATACATCACCACTCCAATAACTCTTATTCAGTGTGCTCTGGTTCTTCTCAGCCAACGGGACAATCTACCAAAGGGGGGAGTTTACCCTCCAGGTTTAGTGTTTGGTCCTACTGATCTTCAGGAAAGACTTCAACAAAATGGTATATCATTTGACATCATTTCAAGGAGCACTCTTTCCTCTTGATGGCTACGCTTTAATCCTTTGTTAGATGAGACAAAGTTATCCTGATCGGCAGAGAAACTCTTTCCCTTACTTTTGTCTGTTTAACATTTTGGAAGAATGCTATAGTTTTAATGAAGATTTGACTTGTTCTAAATTTGATCATCTCTTAACCAATAGCACATTTGTTGAGGATACTATAGTTATATCTTTTAGGCTGATACTTTAGGACAAAAAATATTATGCAGAATAAGTGGCGTGATTTCTACTTGCGCCCCTTTTATTTCGAGTAATTATGTTAGTGTTATGGATTGATTGATCATTGTGTGTTAATCCCACATTTTGCCCAATAAATCTTATGCCCTCGATATATAAAAGCCATTATAAATTTCCACTGGCCCTTGCTCCCATAATACTTTCACCTCACTATAGTAGCTGACTGATTCAGACAAATAATGATATGCATGGGCTTCTGTATTTTCTCAATGGTAGCCAGTAATACATATCATTCAATGTCTACATCTCTAAATAATCTTCAGTTTGGAAAGATACAAGAAATAGTAGTACTGACAGGGCTGCTACTTCAAAGGTCTGTTTTAGAAGGATGAATGGGAATATTGGGTTCGATAGGAGCCAGAAAATGAGACAAATATCCACTCGAACGAGAAGGATGAGCTGGCTGGAGGCTTGAAGGAAACTAGAGGTGAAAAAGCAAGTAAATCTGCAATCTGTGTGGTGGAAGACGGAAAGTGAAGCCACTAATATTGATATTATACTAAAGAGATTCTTCAAACAGTGAAAGGTGTGAAGTATTTCGGATATTGGTTTCAGTGATTTCTATCTTAATGTTACAGTGGTTGCTTGCTCTGTTTCATTACTCATGCCTATTTCCCACAGTATCATATAGATAGTCTATTGACACTAAATGACACTAAAGGTTTTGTAGCCTTGTAGTGTGTCAGTTTTTCAGCAAATCAGAGGGCGTGGATTCAACCCTTTGTATAACTTTCATCAATTGCGCTATCCCTTTAATTTTCCTTTTAAAAAGATGGTCTCTTGAAGGCTTCTATCAATTGGCTCGAGAGCTCTTCATTAGATGCAATTGGATCATGCCTGTGTTGCAGTGATAGCTTGGGACTGGAACTCTCCTGAAAGACAAGCTTTATGAGCCTTGAGTCTCACACTGCAACTATAATATTTTGATTAACGAGTGAATTTTTAGAATGTAATTTTCTAAAGCTCTTATCAAATAACACCTTATATTACCACCCTAATTAAAATTGCCAATGTAATTTTTCCTTCTGATATTATTTTCCCAAATGGATGTATGCAGCAACCAAGAACTTTCAGTGAGAATTTAGGGCGTTTAGGGCTTTTTCTTGGGTTGATCATTCGAATACAGAATCATAATAAAAATGTAAGAATGTCAAAACCAATTTTTATTACCAATAAATGTTTGTGCAGTTAATAAGAAATTGATTTACAGTTCATAAGATCGTAAATTCAAATCTACCTACCAATATAAGGATATTGATGATGGATAATGTAAATCCTTTTTGAACTAAAGATATACACTGATCTTGTCCGGTCATTGGAATTCAATTCACCTCAACTTTTTTGTAAAAAAAAACCAATGTTCATATTAATTTAATTTCAACAGAGTTGCTCCTTCACACAATCAAAGGGTGATTCCACAACTTCATCGTTCAATTTGTAACAAGGTTTCGATTTCAGAATGAGACACAAAATTTTATTGAGGAATAGAATGGGAAACAAAACAGCCGGCTTTTCTTCTTTATTTTAATAAATTTAAACTTTCATTCAAGGTGGTCATGTGGCCTTATTGACATGAACATGGCAGCATACTGCAAGAGCCTGCGTTCAGTGCTACTTCTTCCTCCATCTTCGATCACAGGAGTCACCGGACCTCTCGTCCTCTGCCTGTATCGCCGCCATGCAAGCTGTATGTTCACGGCTGCCCACGTTCTCCAATTGGATGAGTAATATCTCGCCGTTCTCTTCAGCCTTTCGTTGGCAAACTTGTACCTGAAGTGGTCCGTCACGTACTTGAGGTGACCTGCCTCCAACTCAAAAGCTTCTGCTGATTCCAGGCATATGAAGGTGGCGGACGATGCCGGAAGTCGGTCAAGGAATGGCCGGCGAAGGCACCAGGAGAGAAGCTCGTCCCCCAAAAAACCCCCAGCTTCGATTATGCTTGTGGCCACCATGCCTTTGCTTAGGCTTTGCATGCGTTTTATGCGCCCGCGAACCATGAATAGCATTCTTGGCACTGGGTCCCCTTCCCTGATTATCTGTTCAACAAAAAGCTTGTATATGTTAATCAAAATCACGGTCTTCCCTGCTAATATATACAGTAATTAATATCCAGGCATCGAATA